>WNWU01013517.1:4131768-4181960 GCA_012654045.1 Ptyas mucosa
GGGACAAACATAGAAATGTGTGCAAAACTGTCTTGAACGTGCAGGCAATTTAAGAATCATTTAATTATTAATTTTTTCAGATCTTTAGCATCAATGTACAGGACAGAAACAATATTATAAAAACTATTAGGTAACAGGAAAGATCTGACACAGAAGCTGCCACTGCAGTAATGAGAATCTTTGCTCCAATTTTTCTACAGTCCAGGAAAAGGATTCCCCATTTAGTTTCTAAGATGGTATTGATTACTGACTTAATCAAAGTATAAGGCCACAACACTTCAGTGGTAGATTTATTCACTAGGATTAGCTGGGCCAGGAACAGTCCAAGTAGGCTAATTTTAGTCAATGTTTCAATCAGCAGGATCTCATATGACATTTTACAGACACAAGCAAAATTCCAGCACATCAAGGAACATGCACCGTAGCTCATAGACTAGGCTGCTTCCAATATATTTTGTTTATAAACAAGTGCTGTGTATCCTCACTAGAATGGCACAACTGACATATTTTAGATGATTTGTGTCATTTGCATAAATACACAAATTATGTTGATTATATTAATAATGTAAATTTGGATTTGACAGAAATTTCATTACTCTGCTAAACTGAGTTTCACTGCATGTGTTTTGTTTTGTTGTCTTTTTACTGAATTAATCTCCTTGCTGACCTACGCACACATATCTTCAGGAAAATGATCAAGCAAAGTACTCAGACAACATCATGGCAACTACCACTTTAGCATTATTCTGTGAAGCTTTTGCATAACTGAATTTTTGATCAAGGACCAATTCAGCTAAAAACCTCTTAAGATTACATTGCATGAACATACTCTTCAGCTCTCACCCCAAGAGTACATACTATGTTTTCACTAAAATGAAGGAGACCAACATATACTAAAATATGAGGTGATGTAATATTTGGCCATTGAAGGAATTTAAAATCTACTTAATGGAAAAGGTTGTTGCCAAGATGTTTTAGCAATATAAACCTCCTCCAGGATATTAAAAAACAAAGCACGTCTATCTCCATAATTCAAGATGTTGGTCATCACCTTTAAAACCCTTCATATCATGGAACCAGGTTATCTAAGAAAAATCTAAGGAACTTGCTCCAGCAGAAAAGTAATTTTGGCTAATAGGATCCAAAAGAGCCTCCTCTGCCGTGTCCCTGGCTCCCTGTAACATCTTGCAACTGGAGGCCTATCTCCACCGTCCTGGCCTTCCAGAAGAGTTTTAAAACCTGGGTCTGTAGTTGTTGGCTTGGGATGCCAAATGGGGAGCACTATGATGGAAGTGGTTAGTTGAGTCAGAGGCAAAAGCCTGCCTCTGCAACATCTGTACTTTTGGTTTTTAACCTTTGCTTAAAGGTTTTAAATTTTAATGCTTTTATATTTATGCTTTTATGTTGTTGTAAGTTACCCAGAATCACTTTGGATAGTGAGATCGACAGCATACACATTTAATAAATAAATGCATAAATAATAACACTCTAGATACAAGATTTACAAGTCTGGCTTTTCTGTTCTTGCTTTTCCAAACTTGGTGCCTTCTAAATGTACACTTTAGACCGTGTGTACTCCAACCTGAAACAGGCATACAGAGCAATCCTCCTCCCCCACCTGGGTACATCCGACCATATCTCACTCCTGTTATGCCCGAAGTATGTCCCCCTCAACGAAACAGCTCAGCCAGCCATGAAAATGGTTAAAACCTGACCAGAGGGCACTCTCAGTCAGCTGCAGCACTGTTTTGAAACCACTGAGTGGAGTTTATTTGAACATCAAGACCTGCATGAATATACTGATGCCATACTCTCTTACATCAAAGTGTGCACTGACAGCGTAACAGCAAACAGGTGGATCAGAGTCTATGGAAATTGTAAACCCTGAATGACTGCCGAGTTACGGATACTTCTGAGACCCTGGGATTCTGTCTTTAAGGCAGGGGACAGTGAGAGATATAGAGAGGCCAGGGCAAACCTCAGAAGAGGCATTAAGATGGCAAAACAACAATATAAACACAAGGTGGAGAACCATCTAGCAGACAACAACCCAAAGCAAGTGTGGAAGGGACTGGAGCACCTAACTAATTATAACGGCAATGCTGACACCTCATTGGTAGAGTAATTCAACATCTTCTTCATCCGCTATGAAGTGAAAAGACCAGATCCCGTAGCCGCTGCCCGGTGGCCTTCAGATTCCCAGCCACTCACGAACACCAAGTGAGAACTGTACTGAAGGCTGTGAATCCTTGCAAAGCTGCAGGCCCAGATAGGGTGCTTGGGATAGTGGTAAAGAATTGTGCCAATCAATTAGCAGGGGTCCTAACAAGGATCTTTACTATCTCCCTGCAAACGACCTATGTTCTATCATGCTTGAAAGCAGCCACTATTGTCCCAGTCCCAAAGAAAACAGCAATTAACGGCAATTAACAGCAATTAGTGATGAAATGCTTCAAGAGATTGGTTGTCCAACACCTTAGGATATGCCTCCCACCGGACTTCGACAAATATCAGTTTGTCTACAGGGGGAATAGGCAAACGATGCCATAGCTACTGCTTTACATTCTGTAGCGAGCCATATGGAGAAACCTGGAAATTATGTCAAGATGCTTTTCATAGACTATAGCTCAGCCTTCAACACCATTCTGCTGAGCATCCTTATTGAAAAGCTGACTGACTTGGATTTTCCCTCTTCCACCTGTGACTGGATCAAAGACTTTCTGAGGGACCGGCCACAAAGAGTGAGGGTTGGATCTGTCATATCCACCCCACTGAACCTTAGCACTGGCTCCCCACAGGGCTGTGTGCTCAGTCCCTACCTGTATTCACTGTATACGCATGATTGTGTACTGCCAGACCCATCTATCGTGATCATTAAGTTTGCAGATGACACCACTATACTGGGTCTTATTCAGGTGGAGACGAAACAGCGTACGGGGGGAGGTTCAAATATTTTCCACATGGTGCTTAAAAAACAACCTGCAATAGCAAGACCATGGAGATGGTGTTGGACTTCCGGAGGAAGAGAGAGGAACCTGCCCCACTTTATATTGAGGGGGGCTGTGTAGAGAGAGTTTCCTCCTTTAAATTCTTGGGAGTCCATCTCAGTGAAGACCTCACCTGGAAAAACAACATGAGCCAGGTGGTCAGCAAGGCCCAATAGAGACTCCATTTCCTTAGGTTCTTGCATAAAAACAGGGTGGAACAACAACTGATGACCTCCTTTTACCGGTCCACAATAGAAAACGTCCTCACATATTGCATCACGGTATGACATGCTGGTCTGACACCCGTGGATAGAAAAACATTATAGAGGGTTGTGAGTACAGCACAAAACATCGTGGGCTGTCCTCTGATACCACTAGATGAGATTACTAGGCTCGTTGCCTTAGAAGAGTGAGGAAAATTCTCATGGATAATTCTCACCCTGGTCATCACTTCTTTACCCTGCTACCATCAGGAAGGAGATATAGAAGTACAGCCAGCTGCACAAACAGGCTAAAGAACAGTTTTTAGCCGTGGGCTGTCAGACTTCTGAATGAGAAATAATATCATAATTATGTAGTATGATGGGCTGCAGGGCCGGCGCAATGTGTAACATGTTCACACTGGTGCAATAGGACTGGGTATTTTGTTAATATGATTTATTGGGTTAGGGATTTTCTGTCTTCACTGTGACTTGTATTGTGTTGGAGGGTGCACTGAGGGAGCTCAACCAATCTCATTGTATATATGTTGTGCACTGACAATAAAGATTTGAATTTACACTTCCTAAATTCTAAGACAAGTGACTGGGAAATCTGGAAATTGTAACTCCAGTACTTGATGGTTACAGGTGAAAAACAATCTTTTCATTATTTACTACTGTAGACAATACCTGTTGAAAAGTGAGATCAGAATCTTCCATTATATACTGTTTTCTAATAGAGTAGAACATGGCACATTCTTTACTAAGACTATCAAAGCACTGCTTTTCTTCATCCCAGTTTACCTGGTAAAAAAGTGAATAAAATGTATAGTTCTAGATTTAGTGAAATGGTCAGTTACAAAGACAAGTTATGCATAAATAAATAATCTTTTAGTTTTAACCTTTTAGTGGGGGTGATGGTGATGGTATGACAGCTAGGAACTGAAACATTCCATTCTGATTTTTTTAAATCTATTTTTTATTAGTTGTTTAGGTTACATTTGTATATATCTATGTAACGTTAAACTTCATAACATATCTTTCATACACAGATTAAGTTGAGAACATATAAAAGATTTTTTGGGGGGGATTAAAAATCACCTATTTGCAGGTTCTACTTCCCATGAACGAAGATATCCCGAGAATGAAGCAAGCCAGCCAGTATGGTATATTGGTTAAAGAGTTGAACTAGGACTCGGGAGACCCAGATTCAAGTCTACTCTCAAGCTACCACACAGGGTTCTTGTTGGGAAAAAAAACTGAAGAATGGACTATGTACATTGCCTTAAGGAAAGGCAAAATATAAGTTGAACAAACTGTCAACTCATAAAGCTTTTCTGGCCTGCTTTCTGGTTGCCATAAGCAGGAGGGGGGAGAACTGACAGAGCTGCTCGGCTGCCTCAACTAAAAGCAAATTCCACACATGCCTTTCTCAGATTGTATTTCAGGTTACAGAGCAAGCAGAAGGGGTGGGGTTTCTACAGCCCAGGAACGTATTCCATTGGAGAATGTGATTTATGACAAGCCCAGGAAGGAGGGGGGAAAAACAGGGTCATAAGGGAAGGTAAATTTACATGAAGGCAGAGATGATTCCATATGGGTAATTGCCAAGATGTTGCTCCTAATAAATGAGTGGATTTCTTTTGAACTTTGGCTCGAGGCTCATGAATTAATTAGGGCATCTTTTGGAAACTACACACAAACAATCCTATCATAACCTTTATAGAGATAAATTGCAGAAGATTGTAGTGATTATAGTTATGCTTTTAAAATGGAATATATATTAATGAAACTGTTTGATAGAGATTTGGCAACCCATTGTAATTTAAGAAGCTGGATGAATGGTTGGAAAAAAGGTATTAAGGTCTTCCATAACTTAAGTTTTTCACAGAACTGGTAATATTAAAATAAATTATAATCAGTTAGGCCTCAATTCAGAAACATCTTTTTAGAGCACCTTTTTGCTATCTTTTCTCATGCTGAATATTAAGAAATAAAAATGACCTATCTAATCATGACTGCAAATGGCTTGAAAAATAGTAATTTGTGCTGAATGTCAACGTACCTCGGTGGCCAAACGAAGGATAAACATAGGTAGCCCTTCCAGTGGAGGAACATAATTATCTATCAGAAGCGGCAGTCCGATAAGATTTCCTTCCTGTAAACAGAAAATAATATTTTCACTATCACATTACATTTATTTTATTTTATTTTTTATTTTATTTCCAATTTATATACCGCCCTTCTCCCTGAGGACTCAGGGCGGTGTACAGCCAGACATAAAAAACATAAAATATAAATATTAAGACATTTAAAATATATATATAATTTGGCTACAAAATTTAAAACTCACAGACCAATTAAAATATTAAAAATATTTAAAATTTCTTCTTAAGCCAGCCCGGCTTGTTGGAAAAAATGTGTTTTTAGGGCACGGCGGAAGGCACTGAGGTCATGAATTCTCCTAATCTCCGGAGGCAACTGGTTCCAGAGGGTGGGTGCCCCCACAGAGAAGGCTCTCCCCCTGGGAGTCACCAGCCTACATTGTTTGGCTGATGGCACCCTGAGGAGGCCCTCTCTGTGGGAGCGCACGGGTCGATGGGAGGTCATCGGTGACAGCAGGCGGTCTCGGAGATAACTAGGCCCTATGCCATGGAGCGCTTTAAAGGTGATCACCAACACCTTGAAGCGCACCCGGAAGACCACCGGAAGCCAGTGCAGCTCGCGCAGGAGCGGTGTTATGTGGGAGCGCCACGCTGCTCCCGTCACTACCCGCGCGGCTGCATTTTGGACCAGTTGGAGCCTCCGGGTGCTCTTCAAGGGGAGCCCCATGTAGAGAGCATTACAGTAGTCTAGGCGGGAAGTGACAAGGGCGTGAGTGACTGTGCACAGGGAATCCCGATCAAGAAAGGGCCGCAACTGGCGAATCAGGCGAACCTGACAAAAGGTCCCCCTGGCTACAGCTGTCAGATGTTCCTCCAAGGACAGCTGCCTATCCAGGAGGACTCCCAGATTGCGAGCCCTTTCTGCGGGGGCTAAAGACTCGCCCCCGATAGTCAGTGATGGAGTCAACTGACTATATCGGGATGCCGGGAACCACAGCCACTCCGTCTTGGACGGGTTGAGCTTGAGTTTGTTTCTCCCCATCCAGATCCGCACGGCTTCCAGGCACTGGGACATCACTTCGAGGGCATCATTGGGGTGGCCTGGGGTGGAGATGTACAGCTGGGTGTCATCAGCGTACTGATGGTATCTCACCCCAAAGCCACGGATGATCTCACCCAGCGGCTTCACATAAATGTTGAACAGAAGCGGCGAGAGGACCGACCCCTGCGGCACTCCACAAACGAGAGGCCTCGAGGTCGACCTCTGCCCCCCTGTCAACACAAACTGCGACCGGTCGGAGAGAAAGGAGGAGAACCACTGTAATACAGTGCCCCCCACCCCCAACTCTTCCAGCCGGTGCAGCATGATACCATGGTCGATGGTATCAAAATCCGCTGAGAGATCTAATAGGGCTAGGACAGAGGAACATCCCCTGTCCCGAGCCCTCCAGAGATCATCAACCAACGCGACCAATGCCGTCTCTGTGCTGTGCCCAGACCTGAAACCCGACTGGAACGGATCCAGATAAGATGTTTCCTCCAGGAATTGTGGAAACTGTTGCGCAACCACACTCTCAACAACCTTCGCAATAAAGCGAAGGTTGGAGACAGGACGATAGTTAGCTAATACTGCTGGGTCCAGGGAAGGCTTCTTGAGGAGGGGCTTCACCACCGCCTCTTTCAAGGCGGCAGGGAAGTGACCCTCACTCAAGGAAGCGTTGATAATGCCCTGGAGCCAGCCTTGTGTAACCTCCCGGGAGGCCAGTACCAACCAGGAGGGACACGGGTCCAGTAAACATGTGGCCGCACTAAGTCTCCCCAAAATCCTGTCCACATCATCAGGAGTCACAAAGTCAAACTCTTCCCAGATAACATTCTCAAGACTATTCCTTGTCACCCCGCCCAGATCTACCCAGTCGGAGTCCAAATCCCCCCGAATCTGAGCAATTTTGTCATACAGGTATTGTCCGAAATCCTCCGCCCTGCCTTCCAAGGGGTCCTCCCGCACTCCCGCGTGAAGCAGAGAGCGGGTCACCCTGAACAGGGCGGCCGGACGATTCCCTGATGATGCAATAAATGCGGAAAAGTAGTTCAACTTTGCCGCCTTTATCGCCACTAGGTAGGTCTTAATATGCGACCTTACCAGTGTTCGATCAGATTCAGCGAGACTGGCCCTCCAACCACTCTCTAGGCGTCTTTTCCGGCGCTTCATCTCTCAGCTCCTCGGTAAACCAGGGAGCTGCTCGAGATCCGTACCGGGTCAGAGGCCGCAAAGGCACGACTCGATCCAAGGCTCCACCAGCCGCCCGATTCCAGGCAGCTACCAGGTCCTCGGCTGAGTCGTGTGCCAGATCCTCAGGAAACGGCCCAAGCTCCATCTGGAACCTATCAGGATCCATCAGGTGCCTGGGGCGGACCCATCTAGTTGGTTCCGCCTCCCTGCGGCGGGGTGTAGCGGTTCGGAGATCTAGGCGAAGGAGCGAGTGATCAGACCATGACAAGGGTTCTATGTCTATACCCCCTATAACCAGATCACTCAACCACTGGCCAGAGACAAAAATCATGTCCAGAGTATGCCCCCCCCTATGAGTGGGGCCATGAACTAATTGGGTCAGGTCCATGGCCGTCATGGAAGCCATGAACTCCCGAGCCACCTCAGACGTTTCACCAACGGAAGGCAAGTTGAAATCACCCATGACCATAAGCCTGGGTGTATCCACTGCCACCGTGGCTATCACGTCGAGTAGCTCGGGCAGGGCTGTTGCCACGTGGCAGGGAGCCAGGTACGTGAGCAGCAAGCCCAACTGAACCCCATGACCCCATTTCATAAAGTCATTTGTTTCAAATGACTGCAAACAATATTAATAACATGTATAAAGATATTAAATATAAAAGAACAAGTGTTGCATATATACAAACCCACTGTAGGCTGTTTCTATTAAATCAATTAAAATGCCAGATTATGAACATATTTCTATTACATTACTGTTTTAAATTTATTTTGATGGCGTTATTAGAGATATTATCTTATTGCTGCTTTTGGATTCTCACTTGAAGGCCTACCATAATTTCAACAGGTTAATTTATAACTTGCATGCCATCAATTTCTTCATTTACCACTAAATTTCAGCACCACTACCGATACTGAATATTGGCAGCAAGTTACTTTATATTTTTTTATTTCATACATATAGTCTTTGCATAGTTTGCCTACTATCATCATTTATCATTACATTTGAGCACTTTTGCTACTGAATATTGGAAGCAGGGCACTGGGTAATTGATTTTATTTATATGTATATATTTCATAAAGATAGTCCTTGTTTTGCGACTGCCTTGTATAGCAACTGCTTACAGTTATAATGATCATGAAAAAGTATCTTTGTAACCAATCCTTGCATTTACAACCTTTACAAGTTGATAAAGCAAAGCAAGGCTGAAGTAAGATCATAAGCACAGTTGTGTAATCACTTTGCTTAACAAAATTGCCAATTCCAATTGTCATTATTAGGCAAGACTACATGTACTAGAATTACTAAAGCAAATAAATTGGGTATATTCCTAATAATCATTAATTAGTTGTTTAGAAGCCAAATGCTATTATATACATCAATTTCAAGGGAGAAATAGTCTTTTAGCATTTCACTCTTCTTTGATAGGAAGTCAACAATATATTCAGCAAGGCCTTCCTTTGGACCATCTTCTTCTGTCCAACCACTTTCAGCATTCTCCAAGGCCAACATAGCCAGATCAAAGAGAGGAGCTGCTTCCTAGATGTACAAAAGAAACATAAAACATTATTCTTTATGAAAACAATATACTATCTAGAAGCATCCAAAAGACAGACAGTCTGAAAATATTTCTTTATATGAATTATATAAAGATGGGGTATGAAAATTATTAACTGCATGTCACCCTCCCAGAGTTTAAATATTGTGGAAGGCTGCAGTAATACACTTCCACGATTTAATTGGAATATAATTTATCAATCCTGAACAGCTCCAGAGACCACGCAGCTAAATATAAATAGTAATCAATACACATAACGAGTATGTAAAAAATAAATTATAAAAATAAATTTGACAATTAAACCACACACTGGCTTAAAAGATATGTATATTCCGGCCACATGGATTTCTGGGAGTAACATCTTCTACAAGGATGGAACAGCATGCAAAAACATCTTTTCAACTCTACTTTTAATTTATCAAGCATCTACCAAGGACCCACTAATAGATTGAGAACTTGATACCTATGAATGAAATCTGGTAGACAAAGATTCTGTATGAATGAATGAACTTTTTTTTTTTAATTTGATTTATATGCCGCCCTTCTCCGGAGACTCAGGGCGGCTTACAATGTGCTTTGTATATTTTATACAAAGTCAGCTTATTGCCCCCACAAACTGGGTCCTCAATTTACCTACCTTAGAAAGGATGGAAGGCTGAGTCAACCTTGAGCCTTGGTGAGATTCGAACCTGCAATAATTGCAGGCAGCTGATGTTAATAACAGGGTTTTAGACCACTGTACTATCCAAGGCTCTTAAGGAACTTAAAGAGAGGACTCATTTATGCAAAACACAATAGATTAAAAATGATTGTTATATGAATGTATGAGAAATGTATAAACATTTGAATAATAACTGCATTGAATAAATCTATATATAGAATTGTAGCTACTGTTAAAGTGACATACAGCATTATACTTTTCCCTTGTTGTACAGATAGTCCTCACCACCAAAATTGAGCCCAAAATTTCCATTGCTAAACATTGCTTAGCAATGGAAGTTTTTATTTATTTATTTATTTATCTTAGATTTCTATACCGCCCTTCTCCCTGGGGACTCAGGGCGGTGTACAGCCAAGTAAAAACACATAATATAAACATTAAGAACAAATTAAAAAGAATATCTAAATTTGGCTCCAAAATTTAAAAACACCCCGATTTAAAATTATTTAAAAGGCTTCGCTTAGGCCAGCCCGGCTTGTTGGAAGAAAAATGTTTTAAGGGCCCGGCGGAAGGCACGGAGGTCATGGATTCTTCTTATCTCAGGGGGCAGCTGATTCCAGAGGGTAGGAACCCCCACAGAGAAGGCCCTCCCCCTGGGGGTCACCAGCCTACATTGCTTGGCTGATGGCACCCCAAGGAGACCCTCTCTGTGGGAGCGCACGGGTCGATGGGAGGTTGTCGGTGGCAGAAGGCGGTCTCGTAGATAACTGGGCCCTATGCCATGGAGCGCTTTAAAGGTGGTAACCAACACCTTGAAGCGCACCCGGAAGACCACTGGGAGCCAGTGCAGCTCGCGCAGGAGCGGTGTTATGTGGGAGTTAATGGAAATCCATAGCTAAGTTAAGTGAGTTTTACTCCATTTTCTGATTATTATTTTTTTTCCCACAGTTGTTAAGTGAATTACTGCAGTTAAGAGAATACACTGACAAAAACCTAGCCAGAGGTTTCATTCAGCCAGCAAAATCCCACATGGCAGTCCCTGGGTTGTTCAAGGAAAAGAAAGATGGGACAATGAGATTATGCATGGATTTTAGAGGAATAAACAGCATGTGCATGGAGAACAGGAGAACATGTATCCCCTACCCCTTATGAAGGACATGCTGGCTCACCCACTCACTTCTGGTTGACGTTGTGGTGAGATCAGACACGGAAAGCGGGTCTCCACATCTCTGTGCTGAGTTCTCCCCATTGGTGGGATCCAAAAGGAGTCAAAGCCATCTTGGAGGGGCAGTGAAGCAAATAGGGACTCCCTGTGAGGGCTCAGAGAATCGCAGCTCTCCTGCTTGATCCGGGACTTACTTTCCCTCTCAGCCACGATGAGAAGAGACAGCTTAAGATGGCTGCCACGAAGCTAGGACAACCAATGACCATCTAAGCTTTGAGCTGGAGTGGATTTTGGTAAACGGTATGGAACTGGATGAGATAATTTTTTTTAACCCAAAAGTTAACTCCAAAAGAGAAATCTAGGATTTACTCAGAACAATCTGTTAGAATAGAATTCTTTATTGGGCAAGTGTGATTGGACACACAAGGAATTTGTACTTGGTGCATATGCTCTCAGTGTACATTAAAAAAAAGACCACATTCATCAAGAATCATAAGGTATTAAAGTGGCAATCAAATACTTTGAGAAAACGATCAGACTGGAAGGAAAGGATTAAAGAGAGAATTTTTTTTTTGTTCAAAACATAGGAAATTGGAAAGATATGACTTTGGGAAGGCAGTTTAAAATCCTGGAATTAAAAAAGTTAACACTGCTTCTATAATTGAATTACAATTTAAAATAATTAAAACCAGATCTGTAGTAATAATATTGAAAATTAACCTGAGAGTGCTACCTGTTGGTGAAAGGAAAATATACAAGCCTGGGAATGCCCATTTAAAGGACTGTGAAAATATTACTGGACTATATACATCTACCCTATGACCACTGGAGATTTAAATGTGAGAACAAGGAAGACACTTAATTAAAGTGATCTCTGAATGTTAAGTTATATAACGGAATTTATAAAGGTGACTTAAAGAGGCTTGGATAACTCCCTGGACTATGTAAATAGAACTGATTGACTAATTATGGAACATAAAGAACTGTGATTAGCATATACTTTGAAGAGTAACCTCAGGTTTGAACAAATGGTTCTTGGGCTATTGGTCAAAAGTGAAATTTATTAAAACAAGATAAGATGCAACATAAGGAGGTAACGAGCGGAACTTGGAACGAGGACTGGATGTTTCAAAGCATAAAGGATATGATACAGAAAGAACATAAGGCAATTATGGAATTAATGGGTGGCATAGATAAAAAATTGGAAAATATTATACAAAGGACAATGAGTAATGACCAAGAAGCCCAGGAAAGGGCATCTTTTGTATTAGGTTTTCAGACCTGCCAGAGCTACCAGAAAGAACAGAGGGAAAAACAGAATTGAGCAATCAACAAAAAGAAGATAATGAGTTGTCAATAAATTTAATAATATTTTAAGAGATCTGAAAAGAGAATGGAAGGAGCAGGAAGATACTTGGGGAAGGGAGACAGAGGTCCAGGCTGATAATTTTAAAGCTAGACAGTGGAAGGGAGAAACACTTAGATTGACTAGGCAGGATGTAGATACAGATACAGACAGAGATAAAGATTTAAGAGAAAAATATGGGAGGCAAGTCAAAAAAATAAGAAGAATTAAAGTATTGATGCGGACAAGAGATGATGGATAGAAGGTGGATAGGAAAAAAATAAAGATTTTATAATTTTTCTTTCCTTTTTTTATAAGGGTGGCAGGAGAAGAAATTAGAACAGAGATAGGAATGTGCAATAAGAGATTGAGGGATTACTTGTATTCATCTTTACATGATGAAACAAAAGTAATAATAAAATGGGAAAATTAGAGACTGAATGATGGTATTACTAAGTAAGCTTATATAATATTGTGACTGGTAAACATTGAGCAATTAAATAACAAAAAGAAATATGAGTAAGAATTAAGTATTAAAAATGGAAAACTTAGAGACTGAATAATGATATTATTGAGTATATTTAAATAATATGATTTGCAGTAGAATAAATAAAGTGAAATAATGATTAATAAAATGGATAAATAGATAAAAGTTGTATATTTTACTAAAACACTGTACTATCTATCTCAAAAATGCTTCGTAGTTTAAATATGAAGTTAGTTTTTAATTTTTAAGTAAGGTATCCCTAAAATCAGTATTTCTACCAGATGCCTTAATGTATGCTCCTGGTAGAATGGTGAAAAACATTTTTTTTAAAAAATTATTTATTATAATACAGTAAAACAATACAAGACATACAACACTTATATACAAGAGTCTTTTTACAGCTTTTTCATAGTGGTCCTTCCTTATTATTTACTATTTCCACGAATTTTCTTCATCTTATTCCAAATTACTATCTGTCCCCATCATTTCATTTACAATATATTTCTCTTTTTCATTTCAATCACTAAATTGTATTTTACCAATTTTTCCCATTGTTTTTGACATTTAACTTCCCCTTATTTTTCTTCTTCGTTTTTTCTTTCCTCTAACCACTCATACCATCTATACCAAATTTTATAGTATTCTGTATCTTCTTTTTCTCTAAGTTCTTTTGTCAATTTATCCATCTCTGCGCATTCCAATTTTTTTTTATCAACTCCTCTGTTGGCTTATTTTCTTTTTTCCAATTTTGGGCATAAGCTATGTGGGCAGCTGTTAATATATGTATTATTAAATATTTTATTTCCTTTGTATAATTTTCTGTAAAGATCCCTAGCAAAAATGCCTCTGGTTCTCCCTTTATTGATTGTTATGTTATTTTCTCTAGCCATTTTTTGACTTTGGCCCAAAATTTCTTCAAGAAAGTGAAAAACATTCTTATACATAACATTATTGGAATTGGAAATCTGTGAAATTTCCAGTACCCTTTGCTATTACTCAGGCTGTTTTAGCAACCATATACAACAGTATTTGAAAAGTTGCAGTTTCCACTCCCCAAATAGAAGGAAAAATCTTGCTAAAGCATTAAAAGACTTTGTAGTTTTAAAGTACTTTTATTCTTCTACAAGAATAAGAGTAAGAGAAATCCAGTAAATTCTGTATTCATGATCTTTCAAAAATATTTTGGCAAAGATTTTCATATATTTCTGAGCAAATATGGTAAGAAAAGAAGTTTCTATTTCATTCATAACACTAAAATTTGAAATCATCCAAAAAACTGAACTACAGATAAGTGGGGACAGACAAGAGAACATATGTATTCATACAATGTATGGATTTTAACACAGACCATGTAAATATTCACAAAGCATGAGGAAACCACATTTGTCTTCCAGACATTGCTAGAATGTAAGCCTGATGCCTAAACATTTGTTATACCGACAAGACTTGATGAAAATTGAGTTGGTAACTAAATGTCAGCACTTGGGAACAGGTGACCATTTCTGTACTCTTCTGTGCTTCTTGCCATTGGCCCATTAGGAATAGATATCAGGACTAGATAGATCTCTGGCTGAATTTGTTGTTTTGCTTTACAAAATCAGAATGTCTTATATGCTAGCCTAAAATGTATAAAAAGAACTACTATCTTTAAAAGGATTAGTAAAGTATCAAATTTAAATCCCCCCCCAAAGTATACTCACTGATAATCTTAAAATTCCAAAGTTTCCAAAGTCATAAATAAGGATCTGATAGAACATTTCTTGACTTGAATCAAAAGAAAACAAAAATCAGTTTCTTAAATGCAGATTCTTTTATATATTTAGCATCTACAGAATATTAAGCTTTACCATGAAATTATTAGATTACAAATTATATTCTAATTTATGAATTATAAGTGGTGATCAAATGGTCAGCAATATATAAAATCAACTTATTTTAGCAGAATATTGAAGCTAATATTTGTTACATATATACCCGTAGGACAAAATGTTGATAATGTCCTTCAAGTGCTAATTATATATTATTTCAAAATAAAGTTGTGCTTAAATTGGACTATGCTTTCTCCCATCTTCTGGACTATGAACAAAATGCAAAAGCTAAGTTGCTATCCAAAACATCTATTTAAGATTTTTTTCCTATTTCAGATAATTAAATCAATTCTGTTTTGACAAAAAACAGACTACCACCTGAGTTTTGTGGTATTCAGAAGATAAAGTTTTGTCTGAAACTGAATCAATGCCCATTGAGGACTAACACATCCAACAAAGGAATGATCACGAAGCAGCTCTTGAAGACCTGAAATAATAAGTTTATTTACGTTTAGGATATCCTACAAAATTAACAATAATATTGCGCTTTAAAAATCACTATGGATTTTATTTATTCCTAATCTATCTAATATACTTTAGTTACTTTTAAAATATATGAAACCAAGAATCCAGTTTTAATTGTCCCATTTGTAAAACTGACTGCAAATTTAAAATTTTTCTATTTAAAAATAAATATATTTAAATAAGAATTTGTTGCCAAAAATCTGAAGTTTAGCAAATATTTAAGCCTATTTCTAAATTCAACTCAACTAAAAGAATATCTATTTATAAACTTTTAAAATCCAATCCAGATTTTTCAAAATACTTGACAATGTTAATGTATTGGCTATTTGTATTAGGAGTAAAATATGAACAAATATAATGGACAAAATATGGACAAAATAATAAATCACTAGTAATTGTATATCAAGATATAATGTTAGTAATCAACTGAATGCCAGCCAAGCTTGAGTTATTTCTATCACATGGATATTCTGTTCTGAAACATACAAACTTAGAACTAAGATCTATTCATATGAAGAATGTACAAGCTATTTTTATTTCCTTCAAAATATTTACAGAATTCTGATTGATTCTCATGAGCCTAATTTTTTAATATTCAAAAATTTATTACAAAATTGATAATAAATTGTATCTAAAAGTACATCATGAGATTGTTTTCAGACTAACATCAGCATAACTGCAATCTTGTCTCTGAATTAAGCTCTTACTCTGCTGCTCAGAAATACACAACCTGTTAACTCTGTTGCGTCATCAGTAGCTCAAGAATGTGAATCAAACTTCGCTTTCTAGGCTAATGTTTTGCAGATCTTTCAATATGAACACTCATTCAAACTTTATGATGTCTTTAGAAAAAAATAATAATTTTAATAAAATAGTTTATAAAATAATTTATAACAATTATTTATAAACTAATAATGAATAGATAATTCTGCTAATTCCGTAAGGATACTGGAAAATAACTTGTGATGAAGACATACCTGTCATTCTGTAGTAGCAGCTGGTTGGGGAAATGAGTGTCTGGGAAATGGGGATGGGGCTAGGGCTACTGTTTGGGCATTGGAGCTCAGATCAAGGAGTTGGAATGTGGAACTGTTACAAGACGATGCTCTTGTGTTCCTGTCTCCCACCATATTTCCTCCTTCCCACTGCTACCATAATATTCTGACCTGACTCCAATCCTCAAATAGTAGCCCTAGTCTCATTTCCCAGGCCCTGACTTCCCCAACCTTGGAGCCACCAACTATCCTCAGCAGACATCCTTGGAAGGGAAAGCTGGCCATTCTGAGGCATTTTATTTTTACCAGCTCTCATCACCAGCAACACCTCTCCATGCAGCATAGCACATTCACACACTCTATAAGCAAACGAGTCCTCCCTTCCTGCTGAATTATTGAAAAAGGTTGTAGGCAGTTTAAGAAACTAGTCGCAAAAAGAAATAAACAAACTTACTTGCATTTGCTCTTTTATTAATTTCTTCTTGAAGAGTCAATACACTGGTTAGATTAATAATTCTTCTTCTTGGAGTGCAGGCAGCAGCCATTTCCTGTTGTGGATTTTTTTCCATTTCAAGACCACAATCTGTTCGCTGCCTCTTTCTGCAAGAGAAATTAAACTGAGTAACATCTCTTTCAAAGAACCTATTTAAGAAAACAAATAGTGTCTGCGGATTTAAAAATATTGCCTTAATAATATTTAAATAAATAATAAAAATATTTATTTAAGCTCCAAGACTAAGTCAAGAATTTAAAAATACAACACGAGCAGTTAAATGTATAAAAGAAAGAAACCCTATAAAGTTAAACTTTCACTCAAGGGACTAAAGTTACATTGCAATTAGGCAGGAGTGTGTGCTCAATCTACTTTTCAAATTATTATTAAACACAAAATGTTGGTTGGATGATAGAACAACATATATCACAAAATGAAGTAGAATAGTACCTCCTCTATATACAGGAGCTATAATAATTTGATATAAAATAGATTTAATAGAAAGCCAATTTGATGTAGGAGTTAAGGCACTAGGCTAGAAATAAGAGTTCTAGTCCCTCCTTAGGCAAAAAAAAAAAAAAAGAAGACTCCAAAATACTAAGAAAACAGCTAATTCCACCTCTAATTTCTTATACGCCTCTTCCAATTTTTTTTGAGTTTGTCTTTTCTTTTTGTTCCTTTTTCCCAAACAAGTCATTGCCAATCCTCGAATGTATGCTATCGCTGTAACCCACACATTTTGTAATGAGGTATCTTCCTTTTTATTTTCTCTGAAAAAGAAATCCAGTTCTTTCTTCATAAATTGTTGAAACTCTTTTTCCTTTGATATTGTTTGATTTAATGTCCATCTTGATTTCTTTCTTTGCCCCTTCTATATAATTGTAATCAGGTTGTAATCATGTTCTTGCTTCAATATTTATATCTTGTACATTAGCTAATAAATCGACATCCACATCATATCTATTCTAGACCATGACATGTGCCTGTTTAAGTAAAAAGTATATTGCTTTCCCTTCGAATATTGAGCTCTCCAAGCATACTTAATTCCTCCACCATTGTAAAGAAGACTTTTGGAAGAGGTTTCCTGGACTTCTTACTTATCTTTGTAATTTTGTAATCCAAATCAACATCTATTATTGCATTAAAATCACCCATCATGCAAATATTTTCATACTCAATTTTTATTCTTTTCCTGTGTAATTTTCCATAAAAGTAGTCTTGATTATCATTTGGGGTGTATATCACCACTAAAAGTATTTGTTTATAGTTCGTTGTTAATTCCACCATAAGAATACTACACCTTTCTTTGAAGAATCAGTGCAGTAAATAATTCTCCCAATTTTGGATATTCCAAAAGGGTTTTTTGTTTTGTTTTCTAATATACACTTCTTGTAAACATATTATATCCATTTTTAATTTGTCCAATTTATTAAGAATTATTTTCCTTTTTATTGCTGAATTTAGTCGGTTTATATTTATTGATATTGCTTTTATTTTTTCTTCCATAATTTGTTAATAGCTTTTGCTGATCTTGTCGTTCTTGTCTCTCTTTGAACTTTAACATCTTTTAACCTTGCCCCTTCTCTTATTGCTCTTTCTTCTTGTTCCTTTGCCATCTCTCGTTTGTTCTTCTTTTTCTTTCAGTTTCTTCCTGATATCTAATCTCTTTCCTCTCTCAGTCTTTCCTCCTCTTATAACCCCAAGTATCGATCATAAAATAATTCTGCTTTCTCTAACAAATCTAATCTGTGTCTTTGTTCCTGCTAATTCACCAATATTCCTTCCAGTATTAACCACCTGAAGCTCACTCCTTTTTTAATTAAGCATTTTGTCAGAAACTGATACTTTTTTCTCAAATCTCTTGACTCTTTTAGGTATTTGTTTCAACACCACTCTCTCTACGTTTATATTTTATTGGATTATTCCTTGCTGTCTGTAATATCTCTGATTTTATTGCTTTTTTTTCTTACATGCATCTCTCTAAGTAATTTGTTTCTCATTGCATATCTGGTGTGTACTCTAAATATCTCATCAGTCTCATTTAATATATTTTCTTTAGTAACTTCCATTGCTTCCTCCAACAACTCTGCCATTATTTCAGCTAGGTTTTCCCCCTTCTCTTCTTCTACGTTTTGGAATCTTAGATAAAAATCTGCACGATCCATTTCTAAAGAAATAATTGTTTTTTCCTGGTTTTTATCGGTTATTGTAAGTCTGTCATCAAGCTCTCCCACTCTTTTTTTCTGTCAATTCTGCTTTTTCTTCCACCTTTTGTATTCATTGTTCATTTTTTTCAATCACCCCCTTAACATCTTTTAACTCCCCTTCTTTTTCCATTCTCTCATGGAACTGCAGAAAGATACACAAAATAGGAGGATTAAAAATCAAATGGACCTGAAAAAACATTAATTGAATTTAATTGAAAAAGAGGACCTGGCACTTAAAATAAAGGCTTCTAAATAAAATTTCTTTGAAAATGCAAATAAGCCAGGAAGATGGTTGGCATATAAAATGAAAAAGGAGAGAGAAAAAGAAGTTAATTAATCAACTAATGGATGAGGAAGGAACTATGTTATCGAAATGAGGAAAAGAAAAAAATAGTACAGAACTATTATGAGAAACTCTATAAACAAGAAACAATATCAGGAGAAAAGATAAAATAATACCTAGAAAAATCTGAACTACCCAAAATACCAGAAAAATACAAAAAGGCATTAGAGGAAAGGATAAATATGATGGAACTAACAGAGAGGATAAAAAAAACAAAAGAATGGTAAAACACTGGGCCCAAATGGATTGCCTGCAGAGTTATATAAAACATTACAGGATGTAATAAGCAATACAATGCTGGAAGTATTTAATGAACTCCTGGTAGAAGCGAAGATACCAAACTCATGGATGGAACATATATTATTCTTATACTGAAAGAAGATACAGACTTGCAACAAATAAAAAATTATAGACCAATTTCCCTATTAAATGCGGATTATAAGATATTTGCATCAATAATGGCTGACAAACTAAAGAGACTATGAAATGAATTCATACACACAGATCAAAATGTTTTTTACCTAAGAGATAGATTATATTTATATTAAATATTATATTATTATATTAAATTATATTAAATATTATATTAAATATTAGAATATTATGAAGCACATCCAGAAAAACAAATGGCGTTGATGTTTCTTGATGCACAGAAGAAGTTTGACAACATGAACTGGCAATTTATGATAAATTAATTACAGACTATGGACTTTTGGGAGGAGATTTATAAATATGATCAAAACAATTTACTATAAGCAATCAGAAAAGGTGATAGTAAATGGAGATATGACAGAGAAGGTTAACATTATGAAGGGTACAAGACAGGGATGTTCTCTATCCCTATTATTATTTGTGTTAACACTAGAGGTATTAAATAGAAATATAAGACAAAATGAAGAGATAAAAGGTATGAGAATTAAGAAAGAAGAATATAAACTACACGCATTTGCAGACAATTTAGTCTTTATTTTAGAGAACCCGCAGGAAGTAGGGCCAAAATTAATAGAACAAATAGAAGAATATGGAGAAGTAGCAGGACTGAAAATTAATAAAGGCAAAACGAAAATATTGGTGAAAAACATCAGAGAAGCAGAAAAGGGAGTTAATGGGAAAATTGAATATTCAGATTGCTAAAAAGGTAAGATATTTAGGAATTCAATCTAGCAAGATGTATAACGATTAAGGAAGATAATTACTATAAATTGAAAAGACAAATTGAGATAATTTGGAGAGATGGAAGAATTTACAATTATCATTAACAGGAAGAATAGCAATAATTAAGATGAATACCAAGATTGTTGTTTTTATTTCAAACAATACCAATAAAATTAGAAAAAGAATATTTTGAAAATCTTAATAAAATAACAATGAAATTTATATGGTAAGGGAAAAAAGCAAGAATTAACGTAAAAATGTTACAAGATGCAAGACTTAGAGGGTTTGGACTACCAAACTGGTAGTTATATTATCAGGCAGCAACATTATCATGGATGAAAGAATGGATTGTACTAAGAAATACAAGATTATTGACATTGGAGGGACATGATTTACAACTGGGTTGGCATGCTTTCTTGTCGTATGGGAAGAATAAGATACATAGTATTTTTAAAGACATTATGCTTTATTATTAGTATAGAAGAAAGTTAGAGAAAAACAAAAAATTATTTGAAAATACCAAAGTGGCTTTCAACAATGGAGCATTAATACATCCAAATATTATCAATATGGGAAGTATTACTAGATATAAAAATATTTGATCAGAAAAGGGGGAATTGAATATGAAACAAGAATTAGAAAAACAAGTGATTGACATGGTTTGGTACACACAATTGCAAATACAATCGAGATATGAAAAAGATGCTAAGTTTTTGGTTTCTACTTGGAGATGACAGAATTGGATGAGATACTCACAGGAACAGATAAGAGAATGATTAAAAAATTGTATAGTTACTTTGTATTAAATTAGGAGAAAAACAAGTAAAAGAAAAGATAGCATGATCAAAAAAAATGTGGACACGCAATACAATTAGATAAATGGCAGCAACTATGGGAAAGAAACTATAAATTAACAATAGCAACAGCATATAAAGAGAATTTATATAAAATATTTTATAGATGGCATATCTCACTGGAAAGATTGCCAAAAATGTTTAAAGATAAATCAACTAAATGTTGGAAATGCTACCACACCATATGGTATTATTATATGTGGTGGACATGTGCAAAAGCGAGAAACTACTGGGCAAAAATTTGATTATGGTTAGAGAAGATGTCGCAACAACGTACTGATTTAAAACCGGAGCTGTTTTTGTTGAGTATTTTATCTGAGAAATTTAGCAAAGAAAACATATATTGGATTATTCATATAATAACTGCAGGGAGAATTGTATTTGCACAAAATTGGAAAGTGGAAAAAATTCCTAGAGGGAGAGGTAATTAAGAAAATATTAGAATGTGCAGAAATGAATAGATTAACATTGGAAATTAAAGGGAAGGAAGAATCGGAGTATATATGGGGGCAATTTTATCATTGGATGGAAAGTGAATATGGACAAAAAGTGCTATAAAATTAAATAAAGGAAGGAAAATGTCTTAACAGGAAATTAAACTGAAATGAAAAGTAAAGATACTGTATTTTTTGGAGTATAAGACGCACCGGAGTATAAGATGCACCTACCTTTTTTGGTGAGGAAAAGAAGAAAAAGAAATCTCCCTTTGTCTCTGAGCAATTTTGCCTCGTTGCAGCAAACAGCAAACAGCCTGCTTTACTTTCATTTTCATATTCAGCATAGCTTGAATAGCACAAGGGGGGGAAAAAAATCTGCTCCAGCAATTTACCTCTCTGCAGCAAGCAGCAGAGCCCTGCACAAAACATCTGAGAGCAAATCAGCTAAGAGTCGGGAGGCCGATCTAATCAACTTGTGCTAATTAGGCTGTGCTGAAGCTGAAAGGAACTGTTTTTTCTTGCTGTTTGCTTGCAAGGAGGTAACTGCTGCTAGGCAGAGGCCAAAGGGTGGGGGCCAGTGGGTGAGTGAGGCTACATTCGGTGTAAAAGACGCACCTAAATTTTCACCCTCTTTTAGGGGGGGAGGGGAAGGTGTATTTTATACTCTGAAAAATACAGCACGTACATATTAAGAAAATATTGGTAAGCGTTAAATATGTTCACACAAAAAAATTGTACCCAGATGATGCACTGATTGATCAATGATATAATGTTTGTTGTGAAGAGAAAAAATAAAAAACTTTTTATAAAAAAAAAAGAAAGCGGCGAATTAACACATGGAGAACGATTATAGACCCAAAAGTGAAACAAACTTTTAATGGAAGATTATGAAGCTTTACAATATAGAAATCCCAGACTGGAACTTGTAATAGTGTGAAAAGTGACTTAATCTGTGGACAACGTTGTTTGATTATTGGAAGAAATCGTTAAAGAAAAAGGAATCTTGGGAGGCAGGGCTGACATCGCGGCAATACGATGCATCTCCATGGGGCTCTGCAATGAATTCGACCTGCCAGGAGGTCCTGAGGGACCCAAATCATCCTGGAAGGGTGACGAAGACAGAGGATACCCTGTGGAGACAGTATACTCCTTGTTTGACGCGGAGGAAACTCTCAATCCAGCGGGAAGGAAAAGGTGGCCATTGCATGCCTGACTGGAGTTGTGATAGCCAACCGTTGCAGCAAGCATAGAATTTGAAGAACAGTGTGATCGATCTGGGTGAGATTTTTCCAAATCCTGTTGGGGAATTTACCCCCTTAAAATAAATCATCACCCTGCCAACAAAAGTGTTTATAGTCAAGACTATCCCAAGGCTATCCCAAGGTTAACCATACATTGCAACTGGTTTTCCCATTTGCAATGTATGGTTGTGAAAGCTGGACCATAATGAAGGCTGAGAGTCAAAGAATTGAGGCCTTTGAACTATGCTGCTGGAGAAGACTCCTGCGAGTCCTTTGGACTGCAAGGTGACCAAACCAGTCAATCCTAGAGGAGATCAATCCTGACTGCTTTTTAGAAGGCCAGATCCTGAAGATGAAACTAAAATACTTTGCCACTTAATGAGAAGGAAGGACTCATTGGAGAAGAGCCTATTGCTGGGATCAATTGAGGGCAAAAGAAGAATGGGACAGCAGAGAATGGGGTGGCTGGATGAAGTCACTGAAGCAGTTGGCATAAGCTTAAATGGTCTCCGGGAGATAGTAGATGACACGAAAGCCTGGAGGAAAGTTGTCTATGGGGTGGTGATGGGTTGGACATGACTCCGCAACTAACAACAACAACTCCATACAAAGAAAATCTTTATAAAATGTTTTATAGATGGCATTTTCTGCCCTCAAGGTTAGCAAAGATGTTTAAGGATAAATCTGCAAAATGTTGGAAATGTCATCAGACACCTGGTTCATACTATCATATGTGGTGGACATGTCAAAAAGCGAAAAAATATTGGACAAAAATACATTCATGGCTGGAAAAAATGATAAAACATATAGATCGGAAATCAGAGACATTTTTGTTGGGCATTTTACCAGAGAAGTATAACAAAGGAAATGTATATTTGATTTTACATGTATTGACTGTAGCAAGAATAATATTTGTACAACAATGGAAAAGTAAAAAGATCTCAACAGATAATGATGTGATTAGAAAAATATTAGAATGTGCAGAAATGGATAAGCTAACACTTACAGTTAAGGAAAATAAAGAAAATGCTTTTTGACTTGGGACTTATTTTATCAATGGCTAACTGACAAAAACAGGAGCTAGAAACAGGAAAATATATGGAAGGATCAGTGATATAGGAAGATATGTTAACTTGGTTAAACAAATATGATGATGATGATGATTAATACTAATAGAATTGATATTAATGGAAGGAATACTGTTGTGAACACTTTAATATTTCCTAAAATGATTTGTACCCAGACAACACACTGTTCAATTGAAATTGAATTCTTTGTATGTTATAAAAGAAAATAAAAACTTAAGAAAAAGATAAGAAAAAGAAAAGGAATCATATTTTTTTCCTCAATTTTTTTCTGATAGTCAGCTGTTCTATCTTTGCTTTGTTTAATGCTGGAACCTTGAGTGGGGGTGCCACCTACTGGTGAAAGTAGATATTATACTAGTAAATGGTGGGAAACGACCTTGGCAAGTGAGGATTAATTGATAACAGAAGAAAAACAAGAGGAGAACAAAGGAAATAGTGAAAGGCAAATAATACCTGAAAGGCCTTTCTATTTTGGTTCCATATCTACTGGGTTTTTGGCAGCTTGGAAGTATTTAGTGAGCCTTTTGAAAACTTTTAAGGAAAGGTGGATTATAATTAACAAGAAACATCCTTGAAATTGAACATTTGATTTTGTGGATTAAAGACATTTGGGGAAATTTGGTGGACCAAAGAACACTCTATGAGATGAAAGGGAAAGAAGAGAGAAGAAAAATTAAACAAGACTTAAAAATTTAAAGAATTTAGAGGGTGCAAATTGGAAAATTTTAAGCACTATAAATTTAGGTGATTTTGAGGAACAGTTCTGGGACTGTGTACATTTTATTAATATTGGCGTTTTTAGTGTTTTGGGGCAATTGGGATATTGGAATCTTGGTGGAATATTGAGCAACTATTAGCCCATTACATTACTACAAAATGTTTCAACAGGGAAAAACAAATATGGTTTATAAAGAAATATTATTATTGTTTCAATGTACTCAGGGAGATATGACAAGGAATCATAGGGAGATGATGGAATTGATGCAGGATACAAATGTAAGACTAAAAAACCCCCAGCAAACAATAATAAAAGATGGACAAAAAATTCAGAAAATAGAGGAGAAACCAGAAGGAGCTAAGCAAAGAATAGAGGAGATAAATCCAAAAATGATACAAGTGGATAAAGATATGGAAGAGATAGTAATAATTTTTAAAACGGAACAGACATAAGAGTTCAAAACATAGAAGAGAATAAAGAGGAAATTCTCTTAAAAATGATGAAAGAACTACGGATGTGTACTCTAGAGATCCAACAGCAAGAGATAGGTGTTGTGGTAGATGAAATACTTAGATTAAATAAATGTGATGTAAGGAGTTACAAGATCCTAAGGGAGAAGCATGAAAGATTTACCAAAAAGTCAATAAGAGATGAAATTCTGTTCACTAAGCATTTATGGATGTTGAATAAAAACTATAAATAAAACTATTTAAAAAAATCTTGCCAAGAAAACTTCAGGGACTTGTTCAGGCAGTTGCCAGGAGTCAATATTAACTTGACACAAATAAATAAAAATAAAACACAAAAATATTTAAATAAAATAAGTTCACTAAAAATATTGTATTTCCCAAATGATCTAAGTTGTCTATTTCAGCAACTATTGCTTAGTATCAACACTTTAAATTAGCATTGGATAGCGGTCATGTCCCCGTTGGAGCCTGAATCTGCAGAGGAAGATGGCCAAGCTGGAGTTGAGGGAGACCGAAGGAGCGGTTTTGTTGGCTTCGGAGGAATGTGGGGAGGAGGCAGGCCAGGACCCCTCAGGAGTGGGATGGCTTGCTAGCAGGGAAGAATGGGGCCAGGACAACCAAGAAAGGGCAGGCAGTGGAAATGAGGAGTGATGGAGCTCAGGCGATGAGTAAGAACTTCCCCCTCCTGATCCCCGAGCACAGAGAGGAGGCGGAAACAACACAGGCCGACCCAACAATTCAGGAGAAGAGTGCCCCACCACAGGGGCACCACTGTGCCCCACCACAAGAGGCACACCTGGGGATTGAGACTTGAGACACTGTAGGGAGGGGTGTTTGTTGGGAACTAACACTGAATTCATGGAGTTTTGTGTGCCATTGCTAACGTTGAGTTTCCTGGACTTCTTGCTTTATTTCTTGCTTCTTGGATTAATTGCCTTGTTTCTTTGTTTCCTGAAACCATTACTATGTTCCTTTGCTTCCTGGACTCATTGACTTATTCCCTTGCCCTGCTGGATTTCTTACTCTGCAACCATTGTGCTCGCAGCATTTTGCTGGACAACTTGCAGCCTGCAGCCTGATGCTGGAGATGTGTCTATGCGTGTGTGATCATTTTGCTTTGGGACTTGCCATAATGTGGGAGTGTTTGGGGGAAAGTTGGAACAATAAAAAGGCAATTTGAACTATCAGCTGACTGTGTGCCTTGCCCCAGGTCATCGCAATAGCATATATGAAACCTAATATGTCCTCCTACAGCAGACGTGGGCAGGTTACAGCACGGAGTACATCTGACCTTTCAACTGTCCCTGAGTGGCCCATAGCAGTCCCTTGGGAAGCAGTCCCTTCTCATGCAGCCCCTTGGGAAAATTAATTGTCTACCCCTGGCCTACAATGTAAAACTTTCTCTATGGGAATATATGAAAATTTACTTCATCAGAAAACCACTGGAAGAGGGCCTAAGAATTATATTAGAAATGGGATACTTATCAGAATAGATAATGCTAAGCAGCCCGGGGAAATATTAAAAAAATTTTTTAAAAATCTAGACCAAGATTCATTTTTTTTCTATCAAAGGCTTAGAAGCATATAGATTCTGATTTTAATGTAACTAGAAAAGAGAACAAGTTTTCAAAAGAAATATAGCATTGTACAAAAAAAAATCTCTTACCTTTCAGGTACTGCCTCAATAGACATTGATTGGCTTTCCATTGATCCTTTTGGTGTCTCTTCAGTTCTTGAAACACTTGCATTCAAATTATCACATTCTTCCATTTCAACAGCTTGCACTCCAATAGACTTGCAACTTTGCATGTTGCTATTGTCCTCCGGTTCTGCCACAATAAGCCCTGCATTCTTAGTTTTATTAACTGGTTGAAGAAAAGCATCCAATTTTTGGTCCCGTTTGTCAGTGCGGATCATCTGATGAGCATAAATCTGCTCACTTCCTTGAGTAGCTGAAGCTTTCGGTGATTTAACAACTTCAGTGGAAGAGACGGTTATGGCTGGTAACAATGTCTTCATTACAGATAAATAATGATGAAAGAATATTTTAATGTCTACAAACATTAACACATTGTAAGCCGCCCTGAGTCTCCGGAGAAGGGCGGCAAATAAATATAAATATTAAAAAAAAATTAAAGTCCTGTTCCAAGCTCTGCTTTACATGAAACCTACCTTAACTTTATATCACACAATTAAAATTATTAATTTATATTAAGATAATGTACCATATTTTTCGGAGTATAAGACATACCAGATTATAAGACACACCTTCGTTTTTGGGGAGGAAAATAGGGGAAAAAATTCTGCCTACCAGGTATTCATCTTGCTAGCATCCTTAGCCTGGTCAGCTTCAGCACATTAGTTTGCTCGCTGGTTTTGAGGTTGGGCTGGTTGGGGCTAAAAAACACCTTCTAAAGCACAGCTGATCACTGGAGGGAGCAGCAATTAGAAAAGCAGGCAAAGCACGGAAGATCACTTCACTCACAAGCGCTGCTTTGGGGTTGAAAAACAGCTTCAAAAGTACAGCTGATCGTCGGAGGGAGCTCAAGTGACTAAAGCAGGCAAAGCACAGAAGGGGTAAGAGAAGGCAGCAGCTGTTCCGGGTAGCCATTTCCATGTCGCATTTTCAGCCTTCGAATGCATCATGTTTTTGGGTGGCGATCCGTGGCAATGTGCTTTGGTGATCCCTGCAGCCTTGAAGGGCTCTCAAATGAAGCGTTTGGAGGTTGAAAATCCGACGCACGAAGCCCAAAAACACAAGCCATTGTCAGTGACAATCTCTGCAGGCAGGAAGAGGATGTGCAGAGGCCGAAGGGTGGGGGCCAGAGGGTGGGTGGGGTTACATTCGCAGTATAAGAGGCACCCAAATTTTCAGCCTCTTTTAGGAGGGAAAAAAGTGCATCTTATACTCTGAAAAATACAGTATTTGGATTTTCAGTGATTCCACAAATTTTTAATGATTTGTCATAAGATGCAATACTGATTCTTTATATAAAAAAAAACAAACCCTCTCAATAAAGGAGAATGTTATTTAGCTCAGGGTTAAAATGAGGGGTCCTTGGTGCTCTCTGAACTTGCTTGTTTTCTTGCAGACATTTCATTACCCAAACTAGGTAACATCCTAGCTTGGGTAATGAGTCTTCTGCAAGAAAACAAGCAAGAACTCTCAAGAACAAGCAAGAATTTTGAGAGTTCTCAAAGAACTCTCTCTAAACTGAATTGTGCACTCAGCTATGCAAATATCCAGCAAGAGAAGTGCTTCTCATACTATCATAGTATAATCTAGTTTGGAATGATTTTCATAGTATTATTATTAATAAAACATATATCACTACTCCTTTAGAGATAAAAGAATCCACTTACTTGAGTGAAATACATCCTTGATGAACTGGAACCTAACAATTTGCTCTCTATATGTTGTTGTACATGCTCCAGGATGCTATCTTCATGGAGGAAATGAACTTCATGCTTTGTAGGATGCACATTCACATCCACATTCTGAGGTGCAATCTCAAGACTATAAAACATTTTGAGAATATTAAGTGTAAGTTGATCAAAGACATGTCCGATTACAAATTTGTGAATTTGCGTTGTAACCAGAACCAGAACTGTGGTGCTATGTATTTTTTCAAAACCAGAAATATATAAATCATAATAATCCTTTAAACACATAACTGAGAGATATTTACTGTATAGCCTACTGTGCATTTTGAAAAAAAATATAGATACAACATTAATACAATAATATTCATTTACTGTAATTTATTTCCTGGCCTTTTTTCTTAAGGAAATCAGAAAAGAAAACAGAAGATGGTTAAGCACAATAAGCAAGCAAAGATAGAAGTTCTCAACATTTGACACTGAAGTTTAATTTAAAGACCTGTCCTAAATGCAGATAGTAATGTTTATTAGATTTATATTTTTATATTTTAGTTCATGAGCTAGAAGTGGTATACTTCCCATAAAAGGAGCCTGTAGAAACTGGAAGTTCACATAGAAAAAAATGTCTTTTTAACTATTTATTCGTAAGAAATAGTAGCAAGCATAATTTTTTAGAATAAGAGAACCAGCAGAAATATTCACAATATAATAGCAAGTTATTTGTAACTTTACAGATTAATAATAAATTTTAAATTGTGCTTTGAAATGAACAGGCGGACAATAGATAAAACTGAAGCCTGGCTAAAGCATTTTCAGCCAATGAAATGTGCAAAATGGTATTCAAAGACAAGCTCATATTTGCAGACCTTACAATAATCAAAGCAACAGATACCCATGAACCATCACAACCACTAGTAAGGTTGCAAAAAAAAAAAGTGCTGGTCCACCAATCCTAATTGGGCAGAGGTTCAGGTCATAGCTGGGATCTGAAACTCCAGGTTTAAGTCAGATCCAGAAAAGACTCTTAATTACACTTGTTTGTAAAGGAAGAACTACTTCTACCAAAACTCTTGAACATTCAAACAAAAACTTTCCGATTGTACAGAAGCACCCCCTTCTTAAACAGATTTAATTTCCATTCAGTAATTCTTATCCAGGCAAATTCACATATCAAGCACTGGTCCTCAACATCTACATTTTTAGATTGTTAGGAAGTAAAGTCTCCTTTTCCAAACTGAATTTCAATGGCAAAAGTATTTCTCCATATTACCTTATATATAAAAATGGATACATGCTTTTGGGTAAATAAGCAGCATATATAGATTCTATCGCTCTGCGCAAGGCAATTGACTCTACCAATCGATCTGGAAAGAGAAAAAATTGTTTCAATTACTTTTCCAAATTATCATTTTTATATCCATTTCTGAATAAGCTTAGCCTTTATATTAAAAAAACTTATACCAAA
Source organism: Ptyas mucosa (assembly GCA_012654045.1). Taxonomy (NCBI): domain Eukaryota; kingdom Metazoa; phylum Chordata; class Lepidosauria; order Squamata; family Colubridae; genus Ptyas; species Ptyas mucosa. Next base: position 4,161,688 of record WNWU01013517.1, read on the forward strand.
TATATAATTTAAAAAAAAAATATGATTGTAAAAATGTTCTTAACAATCGTTTATTAATCATGACATTACATTCAATAAATATTCTTAAAGACATACAAACTCAATGATTTGGAACCAAGATCTGTTTGTTTTAATGACAGTTAAGAACTTTCATTATAAAAAGAATGATCTATTTTGCCCAAAATTATATTTTAATTAAGATCTATTTATTTGGTAAACAGGTTATATTTCTTTCTAAATCACTGAACATAATGATTCTGCCATGACTGTGACTTTTTTTCTTATTTATGATTTCTTTAACTGGTGCATTGTCAATCCATAGTTTATGGTTTTTCACCCTTAGGCTCTCCTTATGCTAGAGCCGTGATGGCGAACTGGTGGCACGCGGAGCCATATCAGTGGGCACGTGAGTGTTGCCCTAGCTCAGCGCCGGCCAGCTGATTTTCACGCCTTCCGGGCCCACCGGAAGTCGGCAAATGGGCCGTTTCCGGCCTCTGGGGGGGTGGGGAAGGCTGTTTTTGCCGTCCCCAGGCTCCAAGAAAGCGTCTGGAGCCTGGGGAGGGCAAAAAACAGGTCTACTGGGCCCACCGTGCCATTGAGTGCCAAAAGCAGGCGGAGCGCAGGGGTGTCGCACGCACATGCGTGGGGGGTGGGGCACACTGAATTATGGGTGTGGACACATGTGGGCGTGACCCCCCCTACTCTCCCCCCACTTTTGGCACACGACGGCAAAAAGGTTAGCCATCACTGTGCTAGAGCAATATTAATTAAATATTAAGGAAAACCAATGTAGGTTGAAAATTATACTTCTAATATAGTTGATTTTAACTATATTAAATCAAATCAACTTATACCTTGATTCATCACCTTATTTGTTTTCTCAGATCCAAGTTGCATAATTAGCTGAAAACTACACTAGGCTTTCAGAAACAGATCAAGGATATGTACACAAAAATGTATGCATTCTTTTCTTTTTTTTAATTGCATTTATCTAGAGAGATTGATTATTGTAATGCAAAAACATGGAGGTTTTTTCTGCATTTTCAGATCATGCTATTTAAGATTCAGTGCTATAGTTATTGCTATTTTTTAAAAAGTTTGTTTTAACTTCAACACACGGATAAACTACGTGGAAGAAAAAAATAAGTAGTTTTCAGGATGGAGTTATAACAAAAATGGACTTTTAATGAGTGAAAATATCCCTTAAACATTTAGTGAAAATATGGAAGTGAATATATTTGTACTTACGATTTACAAAAAGTAAAAAGATGCACTTCTTCATGGAATAATTTGCATTTGTTACCAAACCTTTCATTTTAAAAGCCAATGTTGCATCTTCACAGCCCACTTCAATCAATTCTCTAAAGATATTTAAATAAAAATTAGTCCTTTTGCTTTTTAAATAAAACACCTTTAAGAACACACTAAAACTATTATAATTAATAATTATTAAATATGCAGCCCATATTCTGCTCATGATTCCACTGTTTTCTAATCTTTAATTCCAGATAAGGCCAGATTATATTTTATTGCTACTAACAGTATATTAACAGTAAATAATATATCACTGTAGAAATTAGTCAAAGTTCCTTACTCACAAAATAAAACTACTTTCAAATACATCCTCTTATGGTTATTTTCATATCTCCATAGAAGTACATATAGAGTACTTTTTTTCTTTGTAATATACAATTTTAGGGAAATGCCTAAAATTTTAGAAGCACACAATAGCCCACTTAAACTATAACCAGACAATCACGAACCTTCAAAGGTTCAAAGTGCTCTTCCCTTACACATTCTTTTTCATATGCAAGAAAAACCAAGTACTTGTTTCAGAAGAGTCAATTCATTTTATCAATGAGGAAAAATAACAATTATTCTACTCATGCTCAAAAAATCAGTTAACAAAAGATAATTATTATAAATCAGCTATCTCAAACTTTTCTAACCCTTTTGTGCAATATTGAAACACCTATGTATTTTGATAAAACATTTGGAAGAACTGCAAAATGTTACCTTGACCCCATTTATTTCAAATAACCCATTTTTTAAAAAGCCAACCCAATTGTTCCATGTGGCCCTTAAATAAATTAAACTAAAACTAATTTTTTTAATCTTAAACACAAATTTGCTAGCTTGGTTGGCTGGCAAATAACAGCTCTGGTCTCCAGTAGCTGCATCATTTTTCTATGGTGGAAAAGGAAAAGAGAAAAGAATGAAAGCAGGGAACCTAGGCCACTGTTTCGATAAAGTCGATAAAGCTTTCTTTTAAAAAAAATTAAGTATTTTATAAATTTAGGTGGTGTTCGCAAACCCCAGAATGGTTGCCTGGTGATACATTTGTGCTTACAGACATGATTCTGGTCTCAGGTTTAGATGATAATAAGATCTAAACTATACTAATCTAAACTAGTGAACACCAACACAGCAACAGAAGACTTCCGGCGGAAGGCGTGGGTCGCAGCGGCACGAGAAAGACGAGCTCCGCTTTCTTGTGGCGATTTACAACGTACTGGAGCCCTAAAGAGAAGGGCGATCGGTCCGAGCGAGGACTGTGAGAAGGAGGGCAACTTCGGAGGTCTGCTGTGGGGAAGTGCGATCCCCCGGCGAGCAAGGAAGAGCCCTTAATCCGGACGTGGAAGAAAGAGGCCGAAGCAGCGGATCCGGAGACCCCACGTCTGAGCACACAAGAAGGAAGCCGAGGAAGTGAGCGCGGGGAAAAGCGGCGGTGTGAGCAGTGATTAAGAGTTGAAAGCTGTCTACTTACATTACAATAAGGAGCCGACAGAAGAGTTGAGATTTAAAGAGCCCTGAAGCGCAGCGGAAGGAAGAGACGGCACAACGAGGAGGAGAAGCAGCAAAAAAAACCCTGACCTGCCAGCGTGACTCAGCGTAAGATCTGAAATATTAAAACTGTCTTGTGTGTGTGAAGAGAATTGAGTATAAGACTAGAGAATTAATTTGTCACTCTTAAATAACACGATAGCTGCGCTGAAGGAAGCCTTATTGGGGCAAAGTAAACTGAATAAAGAGAAACAGACAAGAAAAACGCATCTTGGGACTGTGGCAGCCTTCTTAGATCACTGAAAAATAAAAGTTCCTTTCCGCTAAGACTGTTTAATTGCACTAAGAAAATAAGGAGCAACTCTAGTAAACCACGACCAGACTTTGAATCTTGAAATTAGTGACTGGATTTGGAGAATACTACTATAGACTGGACTGGGTGATATCAAAATTAAATATTTGTGATATAGATAAGGAATAATAATACAGTATTTAAGAATTATATATTTTTTATAAATCTTCATCTGCTAACCTATAAATTTATATTTAATGTAATAGAATAATTAAAAAAAATTAAGAACATGAATTTGTTAACAATGAGTTAAGTATTGACTAGATTTCATTGCTCTTTTGTTCTCCTTTGTTATTTTTCCCTCAAATTATTTCATGATAAGTTATTTTCTAAGGAATTAATTATTTTATTTAAAACTTGGATGAATTATCAATATTTTAATAGTTGTTGATTAATTAACCATTAAGACTATTTGATTGATTAGGATTATACTGTGATTTAAAAATATAGAAGTAATATTTACCTAATTAATATTTAGATATTTATATATATATTTATAGCCATAAGCTTTTATATATTATATATCCAGATCTTCAATTCTATGTTTGATGCATATTTACATTCTTGACATCTAAAAAAAAGGGGGGGGGAGGGAAACTAAAAACTTTTAGAGTATATCAAAGACTACATAGAATAGACACAATAACAAATAAATTCCCCCATAATATATGGAATTAGAGTGAAATAGGTAGAAATACATGTGAAATAAACATAAGAATAGTGGACGCTGATCTGGAGAAGGATAGAGACCATTCTAGAAAAACAACAGAAACTCTTGCAAGAAATGACATCAACAATAGCAACAACAGGGAAAAACTGGAAAAAAAACAATCACAATACCAGGTGGATTGACAGCCTCCCCGATTGCTCAAAAAACCTTAGACACCATGTTCTCAGCAGAAAAACAAACCCCCACACTAACGATGCAGACCGTGCAGACCACCCTATCAGCTATACAGGAAACTATGTTAAAAATGCAGGAATGCATGGCAAAAAACTACGAACAGACCAGAAAGGATTTAGATGAGGTCAAGAATGCTGTTAAAGATGACATCCAGAAATTAGATGGAAAAGTAGACCTATTCCAAGAATTAATTTTTAAAAATGAGCAACGGATAACGGTGATAGAAGGGAAAACGGTACAAGTAGAGGAGAAAATAGAAATGATAGACGGAAAAATGAATTCCCTCAATAAAGAGTTGGAATATACTGTGGCACGGCTTGAGATGGAAAAAGCAGATCTATACTTGAGATTCCAGAATATTAAAGAGGAAAGAGAGGAAGACCTATTTGAAGTTATGGCAGAGATATTGGCAAATGCACTACAAAGGGATAAAGACGAAATGATTAGGGAATTTGAAGAGGTGTATCGTGTCCATACTAATTATGCTAGACAACACAAACTCCCCCGAGAAGTCCACGTACGATTTGTAAGGAAAAGAGTGAGGGACGAAGTATACAAAATAATAAAAGATGAACGAATATATTATAAACAGAAAGAAGTAATTATATTGAAACAAGTACCGAGGCGTATCAGAGAGTGGAGAAGAGAATATGGATTCCTCACAACAATATTAAATAAAAAACGAATTTTGTTTAGATGGATTATTCCGGAAGGGATGATAGTAACGTGGCAGGGGAAAAAGATAAAGGTAGACACCATAGAGAAAGCCCGAAATCTTTATGACCAAGTGATGGAGACGGAAAAAACGAATGGCAGGAGAGAAGAATTGGAAGAGAGAAATAGATCCAGGCAAGCCACAGAACAGGAAGAAAGACCTTATGAGGGGAGAAACAACAGAAAAGAGACACAAGAAGGAAATGAAAAACTGGAAGACGAAGGAGTAACAACAAGAGCAATGAATGAAGCTAAGAAGAAGGACAAGAGGTAACAGGAAACACATATTGACATGGAAACGAATGTAAAAATCCTCTCACTAAACGTTAACGGTCTTAACTCAACAATCAAAAGACACCAGATATTTAAGAAACTAATTAGATTAAAACGAGATATAATATGTATACAGGAAACACACATTAGGAAGCAGGATGAAAAGTATTTGATATGCAAAAAACTAGGAAAGGAATATACATCATTGGCTGAGGAAAAGAAAAGGGGGGTAGCTGTGTACGTTAAGGAGAAAGTAGAAAGCAAATTTATATATGCTGACTCAGATGGGAGAATGCTGTTAATAGAAATAAATATTAAAAACAAAAAAGTACTGTTGGTAGTTCTGTATGCACCGAGTAATGGACAAACAGAATTTTTCAAAAAGTTCATGAGAAAATAATTGAGCAAAATATTGATTCTATTTGCTTATTGGGAGACTTAAATGCAATAGTTGATTTGAAAAAAGATTACAAAAGCAATTATAATAATAGAAAAAAGAGAAATATATTACCCAAGACATTTTATACCCTAACAGAAGAATTAAATCTGATAGACATTTGGAGATTCCACAACCCGAAAGAGCAGAAATTTACCTACTACTCCAACCCACATAAGTCATGGTCAAGGATTGACATGATATGGATTTCGAAGATGTTAATACAAGAAGTGGCAGAGGTGGATATTGGAATAAATGAGTGGGCGGATCATAACCCGATAACTATACAATGGAAAGGACAAACACGAAGAAGGGGTAGATGGACGATGAATCCACAGACAATAAAAGAGAAGGAGTATACTGATAGATTAGAAAAGGAATTGGAAGGGTTCTTTAAAGAGAACAATAAGGACCAAACATCCCTACAAAATCTTTGGGACACCACAAAGGCTTACATTAGGGGGGTAACCATTGCCTATAATAGCAAAAGAAAAAAATATAAAGAAAGGGAATATAAGATTATACAAGATGAAATTAAGAAGTGGGAAGAAAAGTTAAGTGCCCACCCAGGAGACGATAAGTCCAAAATTAATTGGCTGACAGCTAAACATAAATTGAATTTGCTAGAACAGGAAAAGACCATTAACTCCCTGAAATATATAAGACAAAATTATTTTGAACAAGCAAATAAGCCAGGAAGGTGGATGGCATACAAGTTAAGGAAGGAAAGAGAAAAAAGGATTATACACCAACTCCAGGACAAACAGGGTAAATCACAAAAGGGTATGGAAGAAAAAAAAGAGATAGTAACCTATTATTATCAAGATTTGTACAAACAAGAGGAGGTACCAAATGAGGAAATAAAACAGTATTTGGAGGAAGAAAGATTCCCAGAAATCTCAGAAGAGGATAGAGAGGCCCTAAATAGAGAGATAACTATTGAGGAACTACAGGAGACAATTAAAAGACAAAAAAAAAACAATAAAACACCTGGAACAGATGGGATTCCCGTAGAATTATATAAAAGGTTTGATGAAATTCTGAATCCAATCCTCCTAGAGGTATACAATGAGGCATTAAAACACGCAAGAATTCCAGATACATGGAGAGAAGCCTATATTTCACTAATCCCAAAAGAAGAGACAGAAACCACTCAGATTAAAAATTACCGACCAATTTCGTTGTTAAATTCGGACTATAAAATTTTTATGAATCTATTAGCTACCAGAATTAAAACAATCTTAAACCGGAAAATGCATGCAGACCAAAATGGATTCTTACCAGGCCGACAAACAAAATATAATCTAAGGACAGTTTTAAATGTTATTGAATTCTATGAAAGACACCCCGAAAAACAAGTAGCCCTAAACTTCATAGATGCACAGAAGGCTTTTGACCGAGTTAATTGGAAATTTATGACCCAACAAATAAAAAATATGAAATTTGGCGAGAAATTTGAAGAACTAATTTTATCCATCTATACTAAACAAAAAGCAAAAATATTAATTAACGGGGATGCAACAAACTTCTTTGAAATAGGCAGAGGAGTAAGGCAAGGGTGCCCTCTTTCCCCACTATTATTTATATTGACGCTAGAAAACCTTCTTCGAAGGATTAGATTAAATAAAGACATAAAAGGGCTTAAAATAAAAGGAGAAGAGTACAAGATCCAAGCATTCGCGGATGATCTTGTATTCTTCCTAGAAGATCCACTAATAACTGAACCCAAATTGATGAAGGAAATTGAAAAATTTGGAAAGGTTGCAGGGCTGAAAATAAATAAGGACAAGACCAAAATATTAACTAAAAACTTAACAATAAAGCAAACAGAGGAATTAGAGAAACAATCGGGACTAAAAGTAGTAAAAAAAATGAAATATTTAGGAATAAATTTGACAACCAAGAATATCGATATAAAGAAAAACAACTATGATGGACTGACTTATCAAATTGAAAAGGACCTAGAAAAATGGGGAAAGTTAAATATTTCATTCCTAGGAAGAATAGCAGTTTTAAAAATGAACACCTTGCCAAGGCTCCTCTACCTATTTCAAAATATACCAGTTAAGTTGGAGAGAAAAGTTTTTACCAATTTGAATAAAATTACCTCGAAATTTTTGTGGGAGGGTAAAAAACCTAGGATAAATTTAAACGTACTGCAAGATGATAAATCAAGAGGAGGCTTCGGTTCCCCGGCCTGGGAGAAGTACTATAGAGCTGCCTGCTTGACATGGCTAAGAGAATGGGTCAATCTGGATAACCAACGACTGTTAAAATTGGAAGGTCATGACCTATTGATGGGATGGCATGCCTTCCTGTGGAACACCGGGAACAAGACATTCCAACATTTCAAAAACCATATAATTAGGGGATCGTTAATTGATAGTTGGCTGAAAATAAAAAAAAGATGTTATAAGAAGGTTCCCGGATGGTTGTCCACAGCGGAGGCAACCATGCACCCAAACACTATTTCCCCCCATAGAAATGTAAGGTATAGGGATATTTTAGATTCCAATGGACTACTAAAAACACACCAGGAACTTAAAGACACAGGAATAGAATTGGATTGGTGGCCTTATTTCCAAGCACAAAATAGATTTAGGAAAGATAGGGAAGGAGGAGGAATTGACGTAAGGCCTAATAGACTAAACAAACTCCTGGAAGGGAAGGAAGAGAAAACACTATCTAAATTATATAAATATCTACTAGAAATCGATTTGGGGGAGAACATAATTAAAGGACAAATGACTGCTTGGGCTAGGAACATAGGCAAAAATATTCAATTAGAAGACTGGGAAAAGATTTGGGAAAATAATATCAAAATAACAAAATCAGTATCTTATAAGGAAAATCAATTCAAAATGTGGTACAGGTGGTATCTCGCCCCCTCGAGGTTAGCTCAAATGCATCCCAACTTAGATCCCAGATGTTGGAAATGTAAGCAGGCCCGAGGCACATTCTACCATTCATGGTGGTTATGCCCTAAAATTGAGACGTATTGGGAGAAAATTAAAATCTGGATTTTCCAAATTACAGGAGAAGCCTTAGAACTAGAACCAGAGATCTTCCTGTTAGGAATGTATAAACCAAACATTAGAAAGGAAACAGTATACTTAATACATCACATTATCACAGCTGCTAGAATAGCGTTAGCCCAAGTCTGGAAAATGGACTATTTGCCAACAGAGCAACAGGTAATTCAAAAAATTTATTTATGTGCAGAATCTGACCAATTAACATTGAAACTACAAGACAAAGAAAGCTCAAAATATTTTAAGGTATGGAATAATTGGTATAATTGGGTCAAGCAAAACAAATGTGGGTAAGGTAATACTTAAAATAATACCAATAACTATTGAAATTTAACTTATTCCTATCTTCTTCTTTCTTTCATTTTTTCCCCTTTTTTAATGTATTTAGAGGCTTAAAATAACAAATGACCAGTTACAATATATCTATATGCTTGATATACTCAAATACCAACAAAGACTTAACCGCCAGAAGGATGATTGTGCGATTAATTTTGTATACGTATAACCTATAGATAAGGTATATATAGAGAAATGTTAATGAACAGAAATGAAATAAGTAATTATATAAGATGCTTAATATATTTGTATATTTTATTTTGATTTTAATTGTTTTTAATCTTTGTAAAATTAATAAAGTTTGTCTATAACAAAACAGCAACAGAAAGAACCTTATTCGAGCCTTGACCAACTATATTATTTTTATAAATAACTTAAGGTGATGAACATTCATAATAGTCCTTCCTATTATTTTCCCCACAACAACCCTGTGTGGTAGGGTGGGCTAAAGAAAGTATCTGGTCCAAAGTCATCCAGTCAGCTTCCATGCCTAAGGCAGATCTAGAACTCAGTCTCCTGTTTATTACCTGGTGCCTTAACCATTAAACCAAATTGGCTCCCTGTGTATTAATATTACCAACTGCCACTTTCATTTAAAAGAGATAGTTAATATACATCCAAAAACTTATTTAAAATTTATGTTATAAGTATGTATATCTTTAATCTATGTTCTTTCACAAATCAAAGGTCAGGAGACTTATCAAGGGAAAAATAGGGGCAGATTAAGCTGTACAAAAAAACTCTCAAATCGTCAAATAGAATAAAATAGAATAAGCTTGAAAGTCTTCTAGTCCAGCCCCCTGCTCAAGCAGGAGAACCTATACCATTTTAGATAAGTGACATCTAGACTCTTCTTAAAAACATCCAGTGATGGAGCGCCCATGATTTCTGGAGGCAATTAACCTGTTCCACTGGTTACCGTATATACTCGAGTATAAGCCGACCCGAATATAAGCCGAGACCCCCAATTTTACCACAGAAAACTGGGAAAACTTATTGACCCGAGTATAAGCCGGGGGTGGGAAATGCAGCGGCTACTGGTAAATTTCAAAATAAAAAAAGACTGGTCAAAAGTGCGAGGACCTGTCAGAAATCACTTTTTTCAGCCCTCTGGGTAGTCCTTTTGTGCATATGGACTACTCAGAGGGCTGAAAAAGTAATTTTTGACTGGTCCTCGCACTTGTGACCAGTCCTCGAACTTACGGCTGTCCTCACATTTTACGTTTTTGCCCTATCTTATCACCATTTCTCTCTCCCCCTCTCTTTCTCATTCTTTCTCTCTCCTCCTCTTTCTCTCTCTGTCTCCTCCACTCTCTCTCATTCTCTTTCTCCCCCCTTCCTCAAAGACAGAGGTGGTAGATTTGAGGAGAAAGATTGCTGTACAATAAAAAGGATGAAAGGGAAGAAAACCAACCCCAAACAAATATAAAGATATTAAGATAAAGAATGAATTGTTAAACTTTAAAGAATAAAAGAGAACAAATATGAATAAATAGCAATAATTAGAAACACACATACAAACTACAATGTATTTTCTTTGAACAGAGTATTTGGCCGGTTCACAAATTTAAACAGTGTTCAGTCATTTCACTTAAATTTACAATTTCTATATTTCCTTTTTGCCATATTTATTCCTCATCTATTTTTTTAAAAAACCAATATTACCCTTCATCCTCATCTCTAATCTTAATCAAATTCAATTTTTCACTTCTATTCTATATTATACCCCTTCCCATTGTCATCTATTTTTATATCCATCCTCACATTGGTTAATTATGTAATATTACAGTTGTTCAATACAAATTCAACATTTTAATATAAATCAATTAGTTATATAACTATCTTTTTTGTATATTAATCAATGCGAACATGAATATTCCAATTATTTCCATGCAATCCAATTTCTTACAAATCAATTACCGGTAATTATATTTACCAATAATAAACTAAATAATTTTCCCCATATATTCTTCCAAACCACAACTTAACCATTTCTGCTTTCAACACAATATACAATTAATAGTATCTCAATTATTACAATTCCCTAGTTAAATAGAGCTTTTTCTTTTGTGTTTTAAAATCTTGAACTCTCCTCTTTTGCCATTTGCCATGAATTTCCCATTGTTTGCACCTACTTTTTTTGATGAGGAAAAAGAAATCTGCCTTTCCAACGTTGCAAGCAAAAGAAAAAGAAATCTCTCTTTGCCTCATTTTGTCAGGTTGCAGCAAAGACCCTGCTTCAGTTTCAGTTTCGCTTTTTTAGCATAGCTGGGAGGGGGAGGGAAAATGCTCCAGCAATTTACCTCTTTGCAGCTAGCTAGCAACAGAGTGGTAAAACAGCTGAGAGCAAATCAGCTGAGGGTCGGGAGGCTCTTCAAATCAACTTATGGTAATTAACCTATACTGACGCTGAAAGGGGCTGTTTTTTCTATTTTTGCAGACAGGGGTCTACTCATTTGTTTTCTTTTAAAAAGGCATTTTTTTTCGTGACTCAAATATAAGCCGAGGGGGGCTTTTTCAGCCTGAAAAACGTGCTGAAAAACTCAGCTTATATTCGAGTATATACAGTAATTGTCCTCACTGTTAGGAAGTTTCTCCTTAATTCCAGGTTCCTTCCCTCTTTGGTTAGTTTCCAACCATTGTTTCTTGTCCTGCCCTTTGGTGCTTTGGAGAATAATTTTACCCCCCGTTTGTGGCAGCCCCTCAAATACTGGAATAGTGCTATTGTATCACCCCCAATTCTTCTTTTCTTTAGACTAGCCAAACCTGAATCCTGTAACTGTTCTTCATATGCTTTTGTCTCCAGGCCTTTAAACATCTTAGTTGCTTTTTAATGAACTTTTTCCAAAGTCTCAACATCCTTTTTGTAGTATTGTGACAAAAATTGGTTGCAGTATTCCAGGTGTGGTCTTACTAGGGTTTTATAAAGTGGTACTAGTACTTCATGTGATCTTGATTCTATGCCTGTTTATACAACCCAGAATTGCATTAGCTTTTTTGGCTGCTGCTGCTGCACACTACTAGCTCATATTCAAGTGATCATCCACTAGGGCTCCAAGGGGGACCTCTCACAGTTACTGTTTTTGAGCCAGGTCTTGCCTAATCTGTATTTATATCTTTGATTTTTTCCTGCCTAAATGTAAAACTTTGCTTTTCTCTACATTGAAATTCAATTTGTTGGATAGGACCCATTGTTCAAGTTTGTCAAGATCTTTTTGGATCCTGAGGTTGTCTTCTTGGGTGTTGGCTATTCCTGCCAGTTTAGTGTCATCTGCAAATTTGATGAGTTCCCTTTCTATTCCCTCATCTAAATCATTTATGAAGATATTGAAGAGTAAAGGGCCCAAGATGGAGCCTTGTGGAACCCCACTACTTACTTCTCTCCATGAAAATTTAGTACCATTAAGAACCACTCATTGAGTAGTTTGACAGCCAGCTACAAATCCATTTGGTGGTGATGTTGTCTATTCCACATTTTTCTAGCTTACCAAGAAGTAGGTTGTAGTCTACCTTGTCAAATGCCTTACTGAAATCTAAGGATACTATGTCTACAGCATTTTGCTGGTCAATTAATTTCAAAGAATAAAATAAGATTGGTTTGGCATGATTTGTCTTTAACAAACCTGTGCTGGATACTAGTTGTAGCTTTATTTGCTTCTAATTGTTAGCAGATCTGTTTTTTGATTATTTTTTTCCAGAATCTTCCCAGGTATTGATGTTAGACTGATTGGTCTGTAGTTTCCTGGGTCTGTTTCCACCCCTCCTCCTTTTCTTGAAAATAGGAACCACATTATCCCTCAGGTACTTCTCTAGTGCTCCAGGATTTTTGAAAGATGTGGTTCTGAAATAACATCTGCCAGCTCCTTCAGAATTCTGGGATGTATTCTTGTCAGGTCCTGGTGATTTATATTTGTCAAGTTCACATAGGTGTTCCCTTACCAGTTTCTTGCTTATTTTAATTTTTGTTTCTAATTTGTCTTTTACAGTATTTTGGTGTGTTGGGCTATAATCTCTTTTTGTGTGAATACTGATGTGAAGAATAAGTTAAGCAGCTCTGCTTTCTCCCTACTGCCTGTTATCTCCTTGCCATCTTCTCTCTTTAGTGGAACTACTGTTTCCTTGACTTTTTTCTTGTTATTAATATATTGAAACTTTTTAAAATTATCTTTGACTTTTGTTGCAAGTCTTTGTTCATTCTGAGTCTGCTTTCCTCACTTCATTTTTGCATGTTCTGACTATCCTGTTCTGATAATCAGCCTTAAGTGTTCCTCTTTCCATTTTTTGTACTTGTCCTTTTTGTCTTTTAGTTTGTCAGAGAGATCTTTGTGCAGCCATGCTGGTTTCTTCTTGGATTTATTTTTTTTTCAGTGGTATTGTGCTGGACTTGACTTTTATGATCACATTTTTCAGTTTCCCACATTTCTTGGGTTGTTTTCCCCTTTAGGATTTTCATCCATAGAATCTTTCCTAGGCCCCAAGTTTGTTAAAATCAGCTTTTAAAGTTTAAGATGCTGGTTGGATTATTTTCTATTACATGGTAACTAGCACCCAAGGTTCTGGCAGTTTCAACTACCTCTATCACTTCTCTATTATTAAGTATTGGGTACAGTATAGCTTTACTTCTAGTTCCCTCCTCTACCTTTTGGATGATAAGTTGTTGGTTAGGAATCTATTTGATCACCCACTCGCTGCAGAGTTAGTCTCCCACTACTGGATGATATCTGGATAGTTAGTCTCCCACTACTACTGTGTATGATTCCTACATACATTTGTTAACTGGTTGGCAAAGAGTTCATCTATTTCTTCTTGATTGGTTGGGTAGCCTGTAATATACACCTATGGCAATGTCACCCCCCCCCCCCTTTTATATAGACCTATATACATTCTGGAGGGGTTTTATTTTTGATCGTGTGCATTACGGTAAATACAGTATATAGTGATCTTTTAAATATAACCTCTTTTTGTTGTCCTGTATCTTTCTTCTTCTTTTTTTTAATTTTATTTATATGCCGCCCTTCTCTGGAGACTCAGGGCGGCTTACAATGCATTAAGCAATAGCCTTCATACTTTTTGTATATTTTTATACAAAGTCAGCTTATTGCCCCCACAAACTGGGTCCTCATTTAACCTACCTTAGAAAGGATGGAAGACTGAGTCAACCTTGAGCCTGGTGAGATTCGAACTTACAGTAATTGCAGACAGCTGGATGTTAAATGCTGCCTTTAGTAGGAGGCATTAGCCTGCTACGCCACTCAGGCTCCTGAGTGAACTCAAAAGGCTCCTGAGCCTTTTGAACTATTTGTATCCATCCATCAGTACATTCCAGTCATGGGTTTCATCCCACCAGATTTCTGTAATGGCAACTATGTCCTACCTGTCCTTGTGTACTACTGCTTCTAGTTCACCCTGTTTGTTCCCCAAGCTTTGAGCATTTGTATATAAGCATTTAAGACTTTTATGCCTGTCCATGGGTATGTTTCCTGGATCTCCTAGTGGTTGTTTGAGTTTTCCTTTTTCTCATCACTCCCTACCTCATTGTTTGATTTGTTTTCTTGGGATTTATGATTGGTTTTGTGTTCTAGAGATTCTAAAGATTGGTCACCTTCCCCCTTCAATTTTAAAAAGCCCTTCTTATGAGTTGGGCCAGTCTTTTTCCAAGCACAATTTCCCATTTTCGTGAGAAGCCCATCCCTAGCCAAGAGTCCTTCGTGAAGGTAATGTAGTCCATGATCCAAGAAACCAAAGTTTACTTGGTGACACCAACCCTTTAACTAGTGGTTTATTTCTAGAATTCTTTTTTCCTTCAATATGTGTTAGCCTTTCATTGGGAATAGTGATGAGAACACTACTTGCGCTCCCAACTCCTTAACTTTATCACCTAGTTGCTTATAATCTCTCAATATTGTACTCAAGTTTTTTGTTGTGTCATTTGTCCCAATATGAAAGAAGAGGAAAGGGTAGTAATCTGTGGGCCTAATTATTTTGGTTAGGTTCTCAGTCACATCTTTGAGTTTTGCTCCAGGGAGACAACATACCTCCCTAGATTATATGTCTGGTCTGCAGATAGCTGGTTCTGTTTCTTTGAGAATAGAGTCTCCTATCACCAATTTGGGGGGTGCAGTCTGAGGTGCTTTTCTATTTATCTCAGGTGTGTTTGTTGATGTGACTTTTTATGTTGATATCTCTCTTTTCTAGGTCAGCATACTTTGGAGGGGGAGGTTGTGGGTCTGAGTATTTTCATCTAGGGGGAGAAATCGATTGCTGGTTGGGCTGTTTCTGGTTGGATTAGATTGGCCAGTAGGGGTTTATTAGATGTATGCTGCTTCTTTCTGATTGTGTTTCCTTCTTGTGTGACATACCTCCATTTGTCTTCCTCCAAGGATTTATCAGCAGGATCAAATCCTCTGGGAGTTATTTATTCATTATTTGGTTCAATTTGGGTATACCTTTCTTGTGTAGGTTGGAGTTCAGCTAGAGTTGTCTCTGGATCTCTTACTTTTTCCTCTTTACATTTAATACATGTATAATTTTGATGTTCTTTGATCATAAGCATATACATGGAACATGTATTGCTTACCACAATAGTATCAGTCATTTGTTCCATGAGTTTCTTATTGCTGGTTCTTTTAGGGGTAAAAAAAATTGTGTTTCTTTCTTTTTTCTATTTTTTTCCTGCATTTTTGTGCTTGTTTTTCTGCCTTGTTATTTATTTACCTTGGTAGTTTTATTTATCCTGTTCTTTCCTATATTTTTTTAAGGTTTTGAGCTCCAATTCCTCCCTATCTTATTATTTAAGATTTGCCTTATTTATTTGATTGATCTTGTTCTTCCTTCATTTCTAATGTCCCACTCTTGCCCTTATTAATTGCCTATTTATTTATCTTTCATTTTCTGTCCTATATTTATTTTTATTCTCTACCAGAGTCTTCTCTCCCTGCCTTTTGGGGCTTCTGGCTTAATTTGTTGCCTTCACTTCCATCATTTGTTGCTCTGGCCTCTTGTCATTTTCTCTGCCAGCTCCGTTCTGTCTTTTGGTGCTTAGGTCTTTTCAGCCTCATCTCTGCTCTGGTCAGCTCTTTTGGCATGCCGTGCAGTTTTCCAGTCATCTCAGCTCTGCTGTCTGGTCTGCTCCATTCAGCTCCACCATCTCTTTCCCCATTGCTCTCTGCACTGCTCTCAGGCTCTAGCTCGCTATGCTACCCCTTGCTGCTACTCGCTCTTCTCCCTGCTGTGCTGCTCCTGCTTTTTGCTCTGCAGCCACATAGCTTCCATTTGCTGGGTTCAGTAACAGTAACAGTAACTGAGTTGGAAGGGACCTTGGAGGTCATTTAGTCCAACCCCCTGCTCATGCAGGACACCTATACTGGGGATTCGAACCGTTCAAATTAAAACTCATTTTACATTTCATGTCCGCCACTTATAAAAAGTTAAAATTTGGATGAGTGAGAGCTATTCTTCAAATTTCCATTAGCCATAGTCAGGACCTTATATGAACTGTTTTGCAGACCATATTTTAAAAAATTGTTTAACTGGAAATCGATGAGCCAGGTTTACAAACATTGTCAGTCTGGTCTGTTGTGCCAGTATGCTGCTTCACCAACAAACAGGACCGCCTGGATGGTCCACAGTAAGCTCACCTCTCCTCTCTTCTCCTCCTCCCTGCATCACTCTCACCAGCTCGCCTCTTTGTTCTCTGACAGCATTGCATTGCCCTCAGTCTGCTGGCCTCTCCGCCCCACAGCTGATATTCCACCCTACTCTGCAGCTGGCCCCACTCGTTCAGCAGCTCACCTCTTTGTTCTCCAACCGTCGGTTTTGCTGCCTGCAGTCAGTTTGCTCCTCCGCTCAATCTTCCTCTCCTTTTCCTTTCTCCAGTCTTTTTTCGTTTTCTATGACTTATCTTTCCCTCTCCATCTCTTCTACCTAGTTTAATAGCAACTTTTCTCCCCATGATGTAACTATGCTTCATCCATTGCCGCCATCTTGGAAATCACTTCATGGTCATGTAAGCCTACTTCTGCTAGCTTAACAGAAAGAGCAGCTGTTCAGTCCAAAACTATAATTACCATTTATATAATGAAGAACAGTCTCACTCTGATATCTATGATAAGGCTGAGAAGAATTCTACAGGAAAAAATAAGCCTCCTTTCTGCATTACCTGTTTGATTATGGGAAAGATTCTTCCAATTACTATAAGGGAAAACCTCAAAGAACTGAAAAGTTAGTTATGGATGTTTTGTTTGAAATAGATCCAACTATTCATGAAAGGCACAACTGCCGGATTTTTTACAGTCTAATAACTCATTTCAGCACAACCCAATAGCTCTCTCCAGAAAAGAGATACAACAGAAGGGATCATCGTTAGCTACGTCAGCCAGTTGTATCTACTAAAATCAGATTTTTAAAAAACTAAAATTTAATTATATCTTATCATTTCTGAGATGGCATACAGAGTACTTCCGTTTTTTCCAACAAAATCTTTGATCTATTGTATTGTATTTTCCATAAATTGCCACTTTTCAAAAAAATTTAGCTGGGATTTTTTATTTTAAGTGGTAGAATTTATGTGCCACCATTCCTCCAGGAATTCCTGTGGCATATAAAGCATTCTTCTTCCAAATTTTCTCATAATAACAACCCTGACACCGAATGTTAACAGCTAATGCCTGTGCAAAATCCTACAGTGAATTTCTAAGGCTGAAGATATCTTTCCATCTAGAAAGTAGATGTCCATCTATTTTTCATCTAGGGTAGTATGTGAACCATTACATCTTGCTACACTCAATTTATGGGCATAGTAATACTCATAATTAGATTGTATCACATTTTAACTATACCTGCTAACAGCATTTCCAAAGATGGAACGAATATTGTCGATAGTTGTATTACTTGACAGTGTTCTTACATCTGCAACTGTCTCGCCTTGCTACAAAGAGAAGATAGCTTGCAATTACCAATGCTTTTAATACATATGGAAAAAGTAGATGAATGGAAATTCACATAATTTTCCTGGGATTTTGTGCATCTTCTATAAACATTTTGCTTGCAAAATCACCTTTTTTTTTGGAAGGCAAGGTTTAAGGATCCCTGCACAAAGCAGCATATGTAGTCTCTCATGTGAAAACTTAATTGTTTTCTTTCATTCCTAATCTTATCAAAGCAATGTCATCATTATTCTTGACTCTGGAGAACTAACTTTCAGTGTATCTTTTTATAAATGTTTTTATATTAAGTACAAGAGAATTACCGTATTTTTTGGAGTATAAGACACACCAGAGTATAAGACGCACCTACCTTTTTTGTTGAGGAAAAGAAGAAAAAGAAATCTGCCTCTGCGTAATTTTTCCTAGTTGCAGCAAACAGCAAACAGCAAACAGCCTGCTTTACTTTCATTTTCATTTTCAGCATAGGTTGATTAGCACAAGGGGAAAAAAAATCTGCTCCAGCAGCAAGCAGCAGAGCCCTGTGCAAAACAACTGAGAGCAAATCAGCTGAGCGTCGGGAGGCCGATCCAATCAACTTGTGCTAATTAGGCTGTGCTGAAACTGAAAGGAGCTGTTTTTTCTTGCTGTTTGCTTGCAAGGAGATAATTGAGGCCAATTGGTGGGCGAGACTACATTCGGTGTATAAGATGCACCTAAATTTCCCCCCCCCCCCTTTTGAGGGGGAAAGTGTGTCTTATACTCCGAAAAATATGGTAACCATCTTGCATGTAACATGTCTCCTTGAGCTTTGTTTAAATTAAAGGAAGATTAAGGTGACAACAAAAGAATACTGAACAGCATCTGCTTTCAAATGTCAATCATATACACATATATGTATACAGGCAACTCAAAACAGATAACGCATCTCTTTCTGTCACACTTTTGGAAAATAGTGGATGTAGTCTTTTGCTTCTAATAATGAGTTGGATTGCACTATTTACACCTTTTTAGATGTATAAGTTAACTCTCCCATAAGAAGATAGAGAAAGACTTGAGGATTTTTCCCTCCAGCCCCAACTTTGTATCAATGGCTAGTCTTTCTCCCTTATTTCAGCCTCTGATACTTAGCAATATTGAACAAATAAGGATGGGCATGTGGCAGGGACCGGAATAAATTATAGGTTGTTCCAGACTTACAGTCATTCATTTAGTGATAATTCAAAGTTAAAAGGCACTGAAAAAAGTGAGTTATGACCTTTTTTCACAATTACAACTTTGCAGCACCTCCATGATCATATGATCAAAATTCGGGGACTTGACAACTGAAATGTATTTATGATGGTTTATGTGATCATCTTTTGTGACTTTCTGACAAGCAAAGTCAAATGGGAAAGCCAAATTCACTTAACAACCATGTTATTAATTAACAACTGCACAGAAGCACTTGATAACTGTGGCAAGAAAGGTCATAAAGTGGGGCAAAACTCACTTAACAACTGTCTTGTTTAGCATCGGAAATTTTGGCGTCAATTGTGGGCATAATGTCAAGGACTACCTGTACATTGTTACTGAAAACCAGGAAAAAAACTGGCAGTGGATGTTGCTCTGACTGAAAACAATGAATTAAAGAGACAGAAACTTCTTTCACTGATTTGCTCATATAAGTCCCTTTTCCTGGAGCCTTTTCTCCTTTTTCTCACCTCTGCTCTAACATTACTTTTCCCTTTCTCTTTTTATGTTGTTGTTGTTAGTTGCAAAGTCGTGTTCGACTCATCGCGACCCCATGGACAACATTCCTCCAGGCTTTCCTGTCTTTTACCATCCTCTGGTGTCCATTTAAGCTCACGCCTACTGCTTCAGTGATTCCATCCAGCCACCTCATTCTCTGTTGTCCCCTTCTTCTTTTGCCCTCAATCTTTCCCAGCATTGGCATTTCTCCAGTGAGTCCTTCCTTCTCAATTAGGTGGCCAAAGTATTTGAGTTTCATCTTCAGGATCTGGCCTTCTAAAAAAGCAGTCAGGGTTGATCTCCTCTAGGACTGACTGGTTTGATCGCCTTGCAGTCCAAGGGACTCGCAGGAGTCTTCTTCAGCACCATAGTTCAAAGGCCTCAATTCTTTGGCGCTCAACCTTTGCAGCCATACATTGCAACTGGGAAAACCATAGCCATGACTATACACACTTTTATTGGCAGGGTGATGTCTCTGCTTTTTAGTATGCTGTCTAGATTTGCCATAGCTTTCCTCCCCAGGAGCAAGCATCTTTTAATTTCTTGGCTGCAGTCCTCATCTGCGGTGATCTTGGAGTCCAGAAAAATAAAATCTGTCACTACCTCCATTTCTTCCCCACCTATTTGCCAGGAATTGAGAGGGCCAGATGCCATGATGTTAGTTTTCTTAATGTTGAGTTTCAAGCCAACTTTTGCACTCTCCTTCTTCACCCGCATCAAGAAGCTCTTTAGTTCTTCTTCACTTTCTGCCATTTGAGTGGTATCATCTGCCTATCTGAGATTGTTGATA
>WNWU01013517.1:4181970-4244445 GCA_012654045.1 Ptyas mucosa
CAGTGGTTCCGGGTCCCGTTCTCACTGTTGCTTCTTGCCAGGTTTCTCAAGAGACAAATAAGATGGTCCAGTACTCTCATCTCTTTAAGAACTTGCCACAATTTGCTGTGATCCACACAATCAAAGGCTTTAGCATACTCAATGAAGCAGAAGTAGATGTTTTTCTGGAACTCCCTAGCTTTCTCCATGATCCAGCGTATGTTGGCAATTTGATCTCTAGCTCCTCTGCCTCTTCGAAATCCTGCCTGTACTTCTGGTAGTTCTTGATCCACATACTGCTGGAGCCTAGCTTGTAGGATTTTAAGCATAACCTTACTAGCATTTGAAATAAGTGCAATGGTGCAATAGTTTGAACATTCTTTGGCATTGCCTTTCTTTGGAATTGGAATGTCAACTGATCTTTTCCAATCCTGTGGCCACGGTTGAGTTTTCCAAATTTGCTGGCAAATTGAGTGTAGCACTTTTACTGCATCGTCTTTTAAGATTTTGAATAGCTCAGCTGGAATACTGTCACCTCCACTAGCTTTGTTGTTGCTCAAATTTCCTAAGGCCTGTTTGACTTCTAGGATGTCTGGCTCGAGGTCAGTGATCACCCCATCGTGGTTATCAGGGACGTTATGCTCATTCTTGTATAGTTCTTCTGTGTAATTTTGCCACCTCTTCTTAATCTCTTCTGCCTCTGTTAGATCCCTGCCATTCTGGTCCTTTATCATGCCCATCTTTGCATGAAATGTTCCCTTCAAACCTCCAATTTTCTTGAAGAGATCTCTGGTCCTCCCTGTTCTATTGTTTTCTTCTATTTCTTTGCGCTGTTCATTTAAGAAAGTATTCTTATCTCTTCTAGCTATTCTCTGGAATTCTGCATTCAATTGGGTGTATCTTTCTCTTTCTCCCTTGCCTTTCGCTTCCCTTCTTTCTTCAGCTATTTGCAAAGCTTCCTCAGACAGCCATTTTGCTTTCTTGCATTTCTTTTTCTTTGGGATGGTTTTAGTTGCTACTTCTTGTACAATGTTGCAAACCTCCATCCATAGTTCTTCAGGCACTCTGTCTATCAGATCTAATTCCTTAAATATATTTGTCACCTCTACTGTATATTCATCAGGGATATGATTTAGTTCATACCTGAGTGGTCTAGTGCTTTTCCCTACTTTCTTCAATTTAAGCCTAAACTTTGCAATGAGAAGCTCATGATCTAAGCCACAGTCAGCTCCTGGTCTTGATTTTATTGACTGTATAGAGCTTCTCCATCTTTGGCTGCAGAGCACATAGTCAATCTGATTTCTGTGTTGACCGTCTGGTGATGTCTATGTGTAGAGTCGTCTCTTGGGTTGTTGGAAAAGAGTGTTTGCTATGACCATCATATTCTCTTGACAAAATTCTATCAGTCTGTGCCCTGCTTCATTTTGTACTACAAGGCCAAACTTCCCTGTTATTCCGGTTATCTTTTGGCTTCCTACTTTAGCATTCCAATCCCCCATGATGATAAGGACATCATTTTTTGGTGTTAATTCTATAAAGTGCTATAGGGCTTCATAGAACCGGTCAATTTCATCCTCTTCCGCACCAGTGGTTGGGGCATAAACTTGGGACTACTGTGATATTGAATAGTTTGCCTTGGATTTCAACTGAGATCATTCTGTCATTTTGGGGATTGTATCCCAGTATTGCTTTTCCTACTCTTTTATTGATTATGAAGGCAACTCTATTCTTCTGAGGGATTCTTGCCCGCATTAGTATACCTGATGGTCATCTGAATTAAATTCACCCATTCCTGTCCATTTTAGGTTGCTGATTCCTAAAATGTCGATGTTCAGTCTCTTGTTTGACCACGTCCAGCTTGCCTTGATTCATGGATCTTACATTCCAGGTTCCTATGGAGTATAGATCTTTAGAGCATCGGACTTTCCTTCACCACCAGATGCATCCACAGCTGAGCATCCTTTTGGCTTCGGCCCAATCGCTTCACTCTTTCTGGTGCTACTAGTACTAGCTCTCTGCTCTTCCCCAGTAGCATATTGGACACCTTCCAACCTGAGGGGCTCATCTTCCAGCATCATATCTTTTTGCCTTTTGGTACTATCCATGGGGTTTTCATGGCAAAGATACTGGAGTAGGTTGCCATTTCTTTCTCCAGTGGCTCACGTTTTGTTAGAGTCTCTGCTATGACCTGTCCGTCTTGGGTGGCCCTGCATGGCATAGCTCATAGCTTCATTGAGCTACGCAAGCCCCTTCGCCACAACAAGTTAGTAATCCATGAAGGATTACTTTTTATACAGGATCTCATCTCAGAGGTGTCTGAGCTGCTTTTAACTAGAATATTAAACAATCTGGTCACAGGTATCAGGTTTCTTCTCTGGCCAATGAAGGGAGCCAATCAATAGATCTGTGTACATCTGGTTATGGCACCTGAGCTATGCAATTCCTGCAGAAATCCCCATTCTTAATATAACTAAAGTTACTCAGTTCCACAGGATTTCTATTGTAGACTTGATAATGTTGCGTCCGCTTCTTAATACATGAATTTGTCAGAAAACATAATAATGAAGGAAAATAAAGTTTTTCTGAATTATTTTGGTGATACAAGCTTAGAAATTGGTATTTTTTAATATTTTCCTTTCTAACCGACTTGGCTGATAATTTCCAATCCAACTATTAAACAGCTTCACCTCTGTATGCTTCAATGAATACAGGTAGTCCTAGAATTACGAATGTAATGGAGCCTGCCCGTTCCATTTGTAACCTTAGGATTTGTGGGAGTGAATCTAGTACCTTGAACGTGATCATTCCCTTTCGCCCCTGCATTTGCTAATAGAATGTGCAGCTTGTTAAGTGCACATGAGGTATCTCAGGGTGGGGAAGGCCATGAAGGGGCCTAATGATGGAACAGGCGACCTGCTTCAAACCACCCAAGGTCTCCCCTGACCACAGATAACTCATTCTCCCTCCTCTGGGATCCTCACAATTGGGCATCCCCCCATCCTGCCACTCTGGGTCACTTACTTGATGAAGATCTGTCTCTTCTCCAGCCTGTTTCTTTGCCTGCTCCCTCCTTTTTAATTGCCAAAGCCTTCCTCAAGCACATTGGAGGTGGTAAAGGAGGCCCAGAATGGCGTCCATGGCCCTCTGAGCCTCCTTTTTCGTTGCCGAAGCCATCCTCAAGAAGTTTGGCGGTGAGGAAGGAGGCCCGGAATGGCGCGTGCAGCCCTCTGGGCCTTTTTTATCGCTGAAGCTGTCCTCATGCGGTTCAGCGAAAAAGGAGGCCCGGAACTTTGCTAAGGGAACACTCATATTAGATAACTCCGTTAGTACAGGAGATATGGAGGAAGTTGACTGGTTGGCAAGGGCTTTATGAATACAAAAATAAATTAGCTCTAAGAACATTAACATAACATCCATATATGTACACATGCAAACTATTAGAATCATCTATTTGTATTCAGATTTCTTCCTAAATAGGTGTTTATTGGAACGTAGATTTTACGTAGAATAAACAATGTTACTTAAAATAAATAAGTTCATATTTTAAAGATTCTGAAATAAAAAATAATCTCTTATACTTTTGTAAATGAACTTGATCGGCACATTTACTCCCTAGAGGTTTTTTAATTATTTTATTAAACATTCAAATATAATACTATTTTAGAAATATTGAAGAAAAATTATGTTTTACCTTTTTAACAGAAAAACTGATTCCAGAGTTGTGAATGGCATACCTGGTGTGTGGAATACATAAATAGAAAAACAAATGTTCAAACAGACATTGAAAAAACTATTAGTGAAGCACATGTAAACTGATGTTGAGAGATCAAACTGAGTAAGGCCTAATCCATAAAAGGGGGATGGAAGGTATATGGCTGTCACAGAATGGAGTAGAATTGTATACCACATATTTTCCCCATGTTTGGTAATACATGGTAAAAGTAAGAAGGCATTATGGCATCAAATTTCACTGCCTGCAAAGCAACAATCATGAAGTTTTTTAACATGATAACATCATGACACATGTTTAGGTTTTATTATATATTAGTGGGGGAGGGAACAGTTGCTAAATGATTAGATCTAAAATTAAATAAGCACTTTCAAAGGAATGTTTAATGACTTGTAATCAACTATAATTTTATATTTTCTATCTATATATTAAATTATTGTATTTTATTTCAATTTAATTTTAAACTATATTTTATTCCAATTTTACTTTAAATTGTATTTTATCCAATTACATTTTAAATTGTTTTTATCAGATTTTAGTAATAATTTGTGTCTGGAATGCTAATTATTGATTAATTATTAGTTTACTTTATTGAACTAACTAATCAACTGTGACTCAGAACAAATGTTCTATTATCTTTTGGCACAGTCTTTGGTGGCTTTACAACCATGAGAACAGAAGAAACTCACTAGGCCAATTAATGTTAGTATTTTTAGAGTTACTTTCAAATATTTGTACCAATTGTTCTTGAGTAATTCTCAATGAGGCTATCTTCTCAAACCTATGGTATATAGGTTTGTATATCATAAAGTCATTTCTATTGCTGCATGGATTTTTAATTTATCAAAGATATAATTCTTAGCTAAAAGGAGAAAAATGTTCCAAACTAACAAAAAGTAACCCTCCTGTTAAGTAGATCACCTGCTGACAACATCCAGTATTTTTGCATATTCTTCACAAGAATTTGTAAAAACTTTCCTCCTGGTGGCTATATTGTAAAATAGATCTTCAACCTATGGAGTGAAACAACAGAGTTTAATGCAAACAAAGAAAAAATTCAAAACCAAAGTAAGGGTTATAAGAATAGTATTTTATTGTAAAGCACAAGAAAAGGAAATTCTGCCAAGCACACAGGGTGTTCACCTAGTTTGTCTTGCTTTACTTAATCCTGCTCTGTCTTCTCTATTTGCCTTAATGTTTTTTAGGACCCCAGAATATTGTCTCTCCCTGCAAGGTCCAAAAAAATATTATTTGAATGCTGTCATGAAGCAGCATATCACTGTATTTAAATTCAGCTTCTGCTTTTACATGAAACTTCTACATTAATACAAATATCAATTGCAATATATTATGAATATAAGATGATATAACCTAATTGAAAAATGTTTCTGGTTATGGTGTAATAAAAAGCAGATTTTTTTTCAATAATATTTGACAAGTTTAATCCAAATTACACTCAGCATTGCCTCTCATAAAGAATAATGGATTAAAGTACTTTAATTTACTTTTTGAGTCCCACCGGAAGATCACGTGCGACATCACTGGATGCTTCTTTTTGAAGCGCCTACCCAGGGCTCCGTAGAACCGCAAGAACAGCGACTATTAGCTGTCTTGCGGTTTGGAAACTTTCCCCCTGGTATGAGGGGGGAAAGTG
Organism: Ptyas mucosa; assembly: GCA_012654045.1. Classification (NCBI taxonomy): domain Eukaryota; kingdom Metazoa; phylum Chordata; class Lepidosauria; order Squamata; family Colubridae; genus Ptyas; species Ptyas mucosa. The sequence goes on from WNWU01013517.1 coordinate 4,187,334, forward strand.
AGTAGTCGGGTGGGGTAGAGCTCCCTGAGAGTGCCAGATTTTACCCATAATCTGGCGCTCGAAGATGAGAGCTCCCCGTTAAGCCTGTCAGTACTCCGGACCCTGGATGTCTCTGCTTTGCAGAGCTAGATGTCGTTACCATCCCAGCAACCAACTTTAAACAAATACTCTTTGAATCAAGCTGGCGGAGCACAAGCTGCATGAATGAAACAGCAAGTATTTTTTTTTCTTTCTTTTTAACTCCAAAGATTTACTTTCTTTAAAAGATTTTCCCTAAGCTGAAAGTGAAAGCAAGATAGCGTTTGAGTTTCATCGGGGTGTGAAGAAGTGAAAGTTAAAAGTAATTATTGACAAGCCCCTGTTTGAAATGTAAAATTCCTTTTTGAAAAGTGGATGAAACAAGAAAGGATGTAATAATAATAACTGAAGCAGCAATACAAATTACAAATTGTAAAGGGTCTTTTTTTTCTTCTTGATACTCTTTTTTTTCTTTTTTTTCTGTCCTTCTGGAAGGGAAGGAAGAAGGGGGGCAAGATGGCTTTGCTTTCTTTTTGAAAGCAAAGAAAGCAAAGGAGGGTTAATTAACCCTCAATGGTCTGATTTTGAGGAAGCTTTGAGCTCAATTACCTCTGCTTTATTGAAAAGAATTGATACTATATTTCAAGCTTCTCAAGCTGGAAACAATGAAATACATGGAAATACTGAGTTGCAATCTAGCAGTGGGGGATTGAATGAAGAGCTGGGAGATGTGAAAAATAAGGAGCAAGAAATTTTGGAAGCTGATGAAATTTTGGATACACGAATTTTTTTTTATAAAACCCAATCTGCATTTAAAGAGCTGTTTCCAGAAGAAGTTACATTTCTGCAAAAATTTTATAATATGCAATCCCAAAAACCGCAAAATTTCACTGGAGTTAAAAAAGGCAGAGGGATTAAAGTTAAGAAGAAAGTTCGTAAAAAGGAAAAGAAGAAAGACTGGAAAAATGGAAAATAATCCTGCTTGATGAGATGATGGTCCTTAAAAAGTATTGTTTAACTGTTTAAAGATTTTGAACTTTTGGAGAGAAAAAAACAGACAGCAGTCTAATGCCAGTTAACTAAGTGATGAGCGACGATGAGGAGGCAACCTACAGCTGTATTGGAATATTTTGAGAAGAATAAACAGATCACAGCAATGCTGGTGTGTTGGGCTGTGAAATATGCCCTGACTTGAATGATTTGGAATATTTTATTAAGGACTGTAATAAATTTGGACTTAACTGCAATCGCAGAAGTTTTATTGAATATAGTAAATTGGAGTTTCCTGTTTGATGGTAATAAATATAAGGCAAAAGGACTATGGATCTAGGGCAATTGCAGGTGATCTGGTGGTTTCCCTAATACGTCTGATGAATTTATTAATCTAATTTTTGACTGGATTTGATGGATACTATTTCAAATATAATTATAAAGTCACTCGGGGGTTTTTTTTTTATAAAGAAGCAATTTTTTATTTAGGTAGGTAGACGCAAATGAAGATATTCTATATGCTGTTGGAAGATGTGAAGACAAGAAGATTAGCAACTGGTTTAATCTAGTATGAAGAATTTAAATGTTTGATATAGTTATTAAATGATGTTTCTAGTTGATTTGTTAATATGTATTGATAAATTAATAAGAGGTTTGATTGTTATTTTTTAATTAAAAAAATTATTATTATTTTTTATTAAGTGTTTTAATCATAATTGGACCTTGATGGTTTAAAAGTGGAGGATGGAAGACTTTATATAGTATTTTATTTTAAATTTGGGTTTTTTTGAATGAGGGTTTCTTTTTTTCTTTGTTGGTTTTTTTTGTTTTAAATGAAAGAAGTTATAAAATATCTTGTTAAATTGTATAGACCTAATAATTTGTTAAGTATTAATTAGCTAAATTGAGTAATGATAGGTTTGATTAGGTAATACTTAATTGTTTTATTAACTGCTGTAATTATAAATGGAGATTAATTTTATTGAATTAGATGGAATAAGAAGAAGACTTGCTTTCCTTTTATCTATTTGTTTAATGATTATGATTATGATAAGTGTGAAATGGAGTTTAATTTAAAGAATTTCAGCTGTATTTTATCTTGTATTTGCTCTGGAAAGTCGGGGGGGTGGTTGGGGAGGGGGGAGAAAATGTATGTAAAACTTTTAAAACTTTTTTAATAAAAAAAAGAAAAAAAACAAAAAAAGCAGATTTTTTTTCAATAATATTTGACAAGTTTAATCCAAATTTCACTCAGCATTGCCTCTCATAAAGAATAATGGATTAAAGTACCTATACAATGTTTTTTTATTCAATTTCTGATTAAGTTATTACTTTTCAATATTTACAATAATCAATTTTGGCTGCAATGTTTATATAATCTCATACGTTTCAGTGCTTAAATATTTTAGTATCTATGTACCTTTCTTCAAAATTACTAGCAAATATTGTTATATTCCTAAGATTTTTTTCCAGAACTACAACTCCATAAGTCTACAACTTATTTTTTTTGTTAAATATTTTTATTGTTTTATATCACACATTCCATTTCTATGTTGAACAGTGTTTTCTAGGTTTCCAAAGTGTTAACATATAAACATCATCATCATAATCATTATAATCATATATACATAAACATATATGCGATATCAATCGTTATTGAAAAGTATACTATCTTCCATTATAGTATCGATTATATAACCATCAAAATATTTACTCATCAGTTTTTCTTTCTCATATAGTCTATATTTCATATAAATCCACTCCTCTAACCTCAGGAACTGTCACTTAACCATTTATAGAATAATTCCCATGTTATAAAATATTCCAAGTCTTCTTTTCCTTTGATTTTTAGGGTTAACCTATCCATTTCCCCACATTCCAGAATTTTTTTGGTCATCTGTAGGGGTTTCTGGATTTTTCCAGTATTGTGCATATATAATCCTGGCTGCTGTTAGGATATGTAAAATTAAATATGTGTTACCCTTATTATAGTTTCCTGGAAGCATGCTCAACAAGAATGTCTCAGGTTTCAAATCTATGTGTTATGTGTTATTTTGTTATAATTTCCAGCCAGCAAATCCCAATTTGCTTTGGGATACATCCACCACATATGATAATATGAGCCTGGTATCTGGTTGCATTTCCAACATTTAACAGATTTATTGTTATATATATTTGCTAAACTTGCAGGTGAATAATGCTATCTATAAAACATTTTATAGAGGTTTTCTTTATATGCTTTATATGCATTGTGAGTTTATGTTTTCTATCCCATAATTTCTGCCACCTGTCCAAATCTACCTTATAGCCAAAATTCTTAGCCCAAATTATCAGTTTATTTTTCTTGTTCTTCCTCCAATTAGTAATTTAATAAATAATGGTACCCTATTTCCCCCAAAATAAGACATCCCCTGATAATAAGCCCAATTAGGCTTTTGAGCACATGCACTAAAATAAGCCCCCCCCCCGAAAATAAGTCCTCCCCAAAAATATTTAAATGCATGCGCAGCCGGTCCCATTTCCTCTGGTTAGGGTTAGGGAGACAGAGCTGGAAATGAGGTAAGATGGCAAGAGAAGTCTTGCTCCACGCGCCCCAAAATAATAAGACCTCCCAAAAATAAGACCAAGTACTTATTTTCGGGTTAAAAAAAAATAAGACAGGGTCTTATTTTCAGGGAAACATGGTATATCCTCTTAATTAATTAATTAATTAATTTTTCATTTGTTCCCATTAGAATCTGGTCTAGCTCATTTGGTTCATTATAAAACCCATATTCCTGCCTATCTTTTTCATACCTGATTGTATCTGCAACTGTGGTCACCATGATAGGTCAATCCCTAATCTTTTTAGTTCTTTTGTTTTTAGTCCTCCCTTTTCATTTAATATGTCTTTGTATCTCATAATTTTATCCATATTTATGACATTAGGATATATCCATGCCTCCCTTATAGATAACCATACTGGCACTTTCAAGCAGTGTTTTTCTTTGGCATGCTAGCAGTAGTACATTTCTAATGTGATGGCTTTGGAAGTAGCTGTGTATCTTGTCCTTCTCGTACCATAAGAAGGCATGCCATCCCAATTGCAAATTATGACCTTCCAATGTTAATAGCCTTATATTCCTCAGATTAACCCATTTTTTCACCCATGAGTGCCAATGCTTGGTAATATAGTTCCCAATCTGGAAGACCGAAACCTCCTCTACTTTTAAGATCTTGTAATATTTTAACTTTTATGCTTGCCTTTTTTCCTTGCAATACAAATTTTAATATCATCTTATTTAGGTCTTCACAGTAATTTTTTCCCTAATTTTACTGGGATCGTCTGAAACAGGTATAATAATCTCAGCAGAATATTCATCTTGATTGTGGCTATTCTACCTAATAGGGACAATTGTAGGCTTTGCCAATTTTCCAAATCTGTTTTAATTTGTGCTTTCAATTAATTATCTTTAGTTTAGTTTAGTTAGTTTATAATTGCCTCTATCCATGTTTTAGGGATCTTTGCTTCCGACAATATTTCATTGTAGATTTCAAGCATGGATGGATCTAAGATCTCTTGTAAGTGTTTATAAAATTCTGCCAGTAGGCCATCTGGCCCTGATGTCTTCTTGTTTTTTTGCCTCTTAATTGCTTCCGTTAACTCCATCATTGTAATTTTTTCATTCAACATTGTTTTCACTTCGTCCGGCACTTTGGGTAAATTGACTTTTTCCATATATTGTTTAATTTTATCTTCTGGTATATTTTCTTTCCTATATAATCTTTTATAAATTCTTTTATTATTTTTTTCTTGTCTTCATTTTTGTGTCAAGTTGTACCTGTCTCATCTCGTAACTTTTGTATCAATTTCTTTTCTTTCTCTTTTTTGAGTCTGAATGCCAACCATCTCCCTGGCTTATTTGCTTTTTCAAATAAGTTTTGTTTAGCTGCTTTGATTTTTTTGTACCAGTTCCTCTTTCTCTAAAATACTTAATTCATGTTTTACTAGTTCCATTTGGTTTTTGTCATTTATTTTTTGTGGGTCTCTCTGTAATTCCGATTCCAGTCTTTTATATTCTTCTTCTAATTCCTTTCGCCTTTTCTTCTTCTCTTTATTTTTCCTTCCTATATAGGAGATTGCTAACCCCCTGAAATATGCCTTAGCAGTATCCCATACATTTTGTAGGGACATTTCTCCATTTTTATTCTCTTTGAAAAAGAACTCCATTTCCTTCTCCATTTTCTTTATAAACTCTTTATCTTCCAATGCTGGCTGCTTTAATGTCCATCTTGGTTTTCTTGTTTGACCTTTCCATTTTACTTTTATTGACTCCACATCTACTTCTTGTATATTCTCTTGCAGTTCTGGTGATATCGATGTCATGTCAATTCTCAACCATGATTTATGCATATTTGAATAGAAAGTATATTGTTTTTTCTCTGATTGTAATTCCTTCCAAGCATCTTTAATTCCTAGTTCCTCCGTCATTTTAAAAAGGGTCTTTGGTAAGGTTCTCCTAGGTTTTTTATGTTTTGTTACTTCTATAGTCTAATTTTGCATCAACAATTGTGTTAAAGTCTCTCACAATACAGATGTTATCATATTCTATTTCTGTAATATTTTTCTGTAATTGTTCATAGAAAGCTTCTTGGTTAGTATGTGGTGCATATATTACTGTTAATAATGTCCGTTCATAATTCATCATTACTTCCACTATCAAAATTCTTCCCTCTTCATCCTTATACATTTGTTTTGATTCTATGAATTCTTTGATATAGAGAGCCACCCCTCTTTTTTTCTGCTGTGTCAATGAGGCATATAGCTTCCCCATTTTAGGGTTTTCCAATATTTTTTTTCATCAGGTTCACCTGATTCATCAGTTGCGTCCCTTTCTGGATCGGGACTCCTTACTCATGGTCACTCATGCCCTCGTTACCTCCCGCCTGGACTACTGAATGCTCTCTACATGGGGCTCCCCCTGTGGAGCACCCGGAGGCTCCAGCTGGCGCAGAGTGCGGCCGCGCGGATGGTGATGGGAGCGACTTGGCGCTCTCATGTGACACCTCTCCTGCGCGAGCTGCACTGGCTCCCGGTGGTCTTCCGGGTGCACTTCAAGGTATTGGTTACCACCTTTAAAGCGCTCCATGGCTTAGGGCCCAGGTATTTGCGGGACCACCTACTACCACCAATAGCCTCCCACCGACCGGTACGCTCCAATAGAGAGGGGCTCCTCCAGGTGTCGTCAGCCAAACAATGTCGACTGGCAACCCCCAAGGGGAGAGCCTTCTCTGTGGGGGCACCCACTATCTGGAACGAGCTCCCCCCGGAGATTAGGAGGATCCCGGATCTTCGTGCTTTCTGCCATGAGTTAAAAACCTTTCTGTTCCACCAGGTGGGCCTGGCCTAATTTTCTCCCTTTTCGTAAAAACAATTTTATAATTTTTAATATCTAAATTTGGGGTTTGAATTTTTAAAACTGGGATTTTAAAGAGTTGTGGCTATTGTTTAATCTGATTTTATTTGCTTTTAAATTTTGTATACATGTTTTTATTTTTGCCTGTTCACCGCCCTGAGTCCCTTCGGGGAGAAGGGCGGTATATAAATATAATAATAATTAATAATAATAATAATAATAATAATAATAATAATAATAATAATAATAATAATATTTTATAGTGGTCCTTTTTTATACGTACTTTCTGGAGACAGATCAGATCTAAGTTCAATTTTGTTAGTTTATTGAAAACGATTTTCCTTTTCATTGCCGAATTCAATCCGTTAACATTGACTGACATTAAAGTAGTTTCTTCTCCCATCTTTTTACTATAGATCGGTCTAGCAGTTCTAGTGGTCCTTATTTCTCTCTCTTTCTTTCTTTTTTTTTTTTTTTTGCTCTAGCTGCTTCCCATTCTGCTCTTTCTTTTTGCTCCCTTTCATTCCCTTTTAGCTGTAATGATTCCTCTTCAACCAATACTTCTTGGCTCTTATTACCTATTTTCTCTCTTATCCTACTCTTCCTCCATTCCAAAGTGTTGTTTATCAAATTCAACTGCCTTATCTATTGAGTCTAACCTGTATCTTTCTTCATGCCAAGTCTCCAATAGGCCTTCAGGTATCAGCCACCTAAAATGTACGTCATATTTGATCAATTTTCTTGCCAGAAATTGGTATTCTTTTCTTATGTTTCGCACTCTTGTCGGTATCTGTTTTAGAATTGTTATTTATTTTTCTTTATACACCATTGGCTTTCCTCTAGCTTTTTGAAGTATTTCCATTCTGGTCATTTTTTTCAGGAACCAAATGTGTACTTCTCTGGGGAATCTATTCTTCCTTACATAGCCTGTATGGACCTGAAAGGCTTCATCCATCTCTGATAATGCCTCCTGCTTGCTCACTTCCAAGACTTCAGCCAACAAGTCTGCCATTTTATCCGGGAGGTCTTCTCCCCTCTCTTCTTCTATATTTTGAAATCTTGGGAAGAATTCAGCTTTTTCCATCTCCAGGGATATTATAGAGGCCTCCAGGCTCTTGTCCACCTAAGCTAATCTCTGGTTCATTTCTACCATCTTTTTCTCGGTTTGTTCTGATTTTTCCTCTACTTTTTAAATTCTTTCTTCATACTTTATCATTATTTGTTGGATATTTTCCACTTTATCATCCATTTTTTGTATTCTTTCATATAATTTGGACATTAACTCCTGTATTGATTGGAACATTGCTTTTGTTTCCGCCTGCATTGCGTTTCTTTCCTGCACCAGAAAATTATCCAAGTCCAAGCCGGACTTGGGGCAGCAGATGGTGTTGCTGAGGAGGGAGTCGAAGTAGTTTTCTTCATCTTTCAATGTTAACACATAGAATATACAATAACTTCAAAACACACTTCCAAGTATTTCACTATTCCCTCCCAGTTGTCACCCAACTGCAATAAGCTTTTTGTAACACTCTCACTACTAGATTCCTCTAACCATCTTATTACTACTTCTGTCCAAATAGTCTATATCAGTTTAAGAGTACTTTCAAGTATATTTTTTCACCCTTCTTTTCTTTTTTACAATATTGTGTAGAAATTATGTAGAAATAGAATATAAATATGAATACTAATTAGTTTCCTAAAGTCCACAGGGTCCAAAATATGTCTCTCACAAATTTTATAAGGCAAACCAAAATCTCTCTTACAAGTCATCTTTAATCCACTTAGGCCCACATATGTACCCAGCAATCTTTCAGAGTGTCCCAAGAGTTCTTGTATAACTATTTTAGTTTTTTCTTTTCTTCTTCTTGTACAATTGTAATATCAAAAATTAATTCCATCAATGTAATTTATAATCCAGCCTGATCCGGCAAGTCTTTATAGTTTCCCAACTTCTAAGTTTTAGAAGTCTTAAAGAGAAGCAAAGGAAGTGGGGTGGGTGGGGGGAGAAGTCCAAAGCTGTTTTATTCAAAATGTTTCCAGTTGCAGCCTACTTACTTATTATCTGCTAAAGCCAGAGAGCTGCTGATTTTGCACAGTCATAGCTCTTCCACTCTCTGCTCCAGCCGTCCAGACTAAACAAGTTGCAGGTATCAGAAGATTGTTATTTCATTTACTGTATGTCAGGTTCTGACGTTGTCTTAAATAAATCGTTTCCAAACAAACAGTCTTTGATGAAATCTTTCATTTATTGAGAACAACCTGTCTGGTCCCGACTCCGTCAGTACCAGTACTGACCTGCTGACCCCTCCCAAACCCTTCCCTTTCCGTTCCCCAATACTCAGCGTCCCATTGGCCATCTTCCAAGTCACTCTCACTACTTTACCTCACAGGAATGTCCCCCTCCCATCCCATCTCCTAGGTGATATTATCTGCTGGGTAAGTAAATGGGTGAAAAGTCAAGCTGCTTCTTCTCTCTCTTTTTCTTCTTTTTTAATGTCAGCACTGGAACGGATGTAACTTGGGAGTGCTGACACTGTAATCATTTGCTGTTTGTAATCCATATCCCAAGGTCATGTCTATTCAGAAGTCCTTTCTCTCCTTAAACACTTTCTCTGCCAGCCGGTACCAGTAGATGGCACATTTATTCTGTTTCCTCTATTTTAGTCCCGTCTTGTATTTTAAAGTTTTTCCTTTTTACACAATCGAAAGGGGACTACAACACTTCATCCCCCATAAAACCTTAGCCTCTTCTTTCTATCTCTTCCACATTTTCTTGTAGCAAAATAGTAAACTTTTCTATGACTTCTTTATTTATGACTAAAAGTCTCTTCGCAACTAAGTCGGGAGGTGAAAAGTTCTTTAGTCTCACTCTGAACTAAATTCAAATTGAGGGAGAGCCAAGTCTTTTCTTTTGAAGCAGAGGTCACAAAAATCTCACCTAGAACAAACACACCGCTCGACGATCTTCTTTTAACTTTCAGGTCTGGCTGCCGGAGCTTCTGACAGCTCATAATGGCCATCTATCACTCCTTGCCAGTCTGAGAGCTTTTTCGCTGCTCCCACAGGGATTTGCGGACTCTCTGTGATTTGCAGTCTCCTCTCTTCTTCACCAACCCCTACAGGGTTGGCTAGGGTCTCTATGGACCCTTGGGCAGGGGGATTTCAACGTTTTCCACAGAGTTCTGTGGAGTGCCATCATATAGCTTTGGCTAGCTAGCCAAACCCCTCTTTTTTCTCTACAACTTATGTCATATTGTTGGAGTTCAATATTGAAATGTATTAGATCATTTTCCACATTTTGTCTGCTATTTCAACTATTATCCTACACCAGATTTGCACTTACTATGAAATCTCACTATTATTCATAAAGTCTATCTTGAATTATGAGTAGGACAGCAGTTAATGAAATAAATGCAGCATGCATTTTAACATTCTCTCATATTGGACCCTCCAGTATCACTGGTCTGCAGTGTTTGCACTAAAAATTTTAGGGTGACAACACTGTGACAGATAAACAGTGTGTGTATATGCATAGAAACAAATGTGAAGGGAGAGAGAAAAAACTGTGTCACTCTCAGTTAAGACACTATTACAAAGTCCACAAAGAACTGCATGCATTTTGTGTTTGAGATATTTTGTACTAAAAGGAATTATTTAGAAATTAGGTATTAATTCAAGTTTATCTGAACTCTAAAAGGATCAGATTCTTATAAGGCAAGGGTGTCAAACTGGCGGGCTGCGGGTTGAATGTGTCATAGACAGGCCAACCCATCCCAGTTCTGCAAAGGGAAAAAATGTCTCGATATGTCACAGGACACTAACGTGATGCAGCGAGTTTGACACCTATTCTATAAGGGATCTGCAAATCATTCTTTTCAATATTATAATTTAAAAGGTTTGTTACTGAAAGGGGATACTCTTGTTATTACCCCTCCATGGGTTTTCAGCGATAACAGCTGCTTCAAAAAACATGTTTGAGGTTAACTACAGCAAGTCCTCCACTCCCAGCTGTCTATTATGATGCATTCCTACTGTGATAAACTACAATAAAATTAGCATTGGAGTATAAAGATACTGGACAAGATGGCTGCTCCAAAATTATAAATATTAAAAATGGAAGTAACCTACTGTGATCTGAGTTCCTTGGTTTCCTGCACAAGGTTTTGGAATACTCTTCAGTTTTCCATCAGAGTAATTTGCCCTGATAATAAAACAAAACAGAGTTACTTCTGCAAGTTTCAAGAACAAATGGAAACCATACAACTTTCACTATTGCTACTTTCTAATCTTTAAGGCCAAAGAGCAGCAAAACTATCTCTCAGCAGGTTCATTACAAAAACAGAAAATGACTCCTTTATGAGCTAGTGTGAGTCAGAAAGCTCCTGGAGGAAAGCGTAACAGATATAGCTATTTATCCTCAGATTAATTAAAATAATCATTTTAAATGGGCTAGCAGGGAGCAAAATTCTTTAAAAGAAATTTGTATAATTGCCTCAGAGAATGCAGATTAGCTATGGCTTGGACTACTTTAGAAAGTACCGTAAAACTATTATTATCAGTAAGCTTTACAAACAACAACTTGAAAAGTTTAATCTAAATATTGCATGCTGCTCAAAGGAAATAAAGCAGCTGAAAATAGTTGAAATATTAAAGAATATTTTACTTTTTCAATCACTGCTAAACACTTCAATCACACTTTTCAGGACATGTGCAACTGCCATTTTTATTAATGCAATGTGCTCTATCCAGGTCATATTTTTTTGTCCTCAGGTTGCTGTACTATTTACTGACAAATGCAATACAATGCAAAATGATATGACTATTTACTTATATAAAACATTGATATAGTTGCCTATCTTGGGAAGCCAACTCTGGGCAACACCTTGAATTGCACCAAGAAATTGGAAGCAAGTGCAGCTCACATAACAGATATGTTACCTGGGCCAATCTAGGAGTTCCCATTACTGTGCACACTGCTGTATTCTGGACCAGTAGAAGTTTATGGGTGGTCTTCTAGGGCAATTCCATATACAGCATACTGAAGTAATCTAGACAGGAGTTGACCAAGGCATGAATGACCATGATTAAGGTCTCCTGGTGCAGAAAAGGACAATTGGTACACCAGGAAGAATCTGTGCAATGGAATTGTAGATCCAGGAGGATCTTCAAAATGCCACTCATGGCAATCAGAGTCAAAGATAAAGAATTTGGGTGGGAGGTCCAGTCCCAAATATCTCATTTTGATAGTGGCCAGATCTAGTATTAGGTTGTTTAAACTTTTGTCTACGTCAGTGTATTGGAAGTTGGCTAGTATGTCATATTGTTGCTACGAACAATATGACATACTAGCCAACACATAGAGAAAATAATAAACTTTCTCATTCAATCTATTTCTCTATGTACCAGCAATAATTGTAATTAGAAACCATTTAAAAAAAAAGACTTTCTCCAAAGTCTTTCTTGGGCAAAGGCAAAGCAACTGAATAGGTGGGATATGAATCAGTAGATGGAGTAACAGTTTCTTGGATTTTAAAGTCCAAGTCCAGGTATAGGTTGTTAGTCGCTGATAGATATTTTTAATAAAATATATTGCTATTATGGTCACATAGTCCTTTTACAGAGAGATTTAAAACAACATATTCCTCCAATAATTGCTAGGTGTCCTGGCCATTCTGACACTGCTTATCTCCAGTGGCTGCTTAAGGATAAACAGTCCAAAATTATAGCGCAGGTAGTTAAGATTCTGTGCAGCAGCACTGGGGATTCATCGGAAATACGTGTCTAATCCACCATAGCTATTTTATACAACAAATGTGGCAAACCTGTGCACTGCTTATTCCTTTCCCTTTTAATATTAAACTGACTACAACCACAATTTATGGATTGTAATTTTTGTATAGTTAGACAATATATAATTGACAGACTGGATTTTATCATGATTTTAGCTGTTATTTATTATTTTATACTAGAATTTTTAATTGTATATTACTGAGTGCTTTTGTTTGTTCTGGTCTCTGGTCTATGACTGTAATAAATTGAATTGAATATTGCTATTAGATTCCAAGTCGAACAGTTAATCAACTTCAGAAGAGCATACTGTCAGCACCCCAAGCTACATTCACTCCGGTGCTGCCAAATTCAAAAGCATGGCTTATTGTATAACCCACAAGGAAATAGATCTCTACAACTGAGTTTCTATAGCAGTGAGAAATTGCTATTGTTAAACCCTGAACTAGAAACATTCCTCTTCTGTCAGTGTAATTTTTGTCAGTTTTCAACTATTAACATTCTATGCACACTTTAGTTATGTTTGGAATCTTTTGTTTTACATTATTCTTTTTCTCAAGTCTCTTAGGTATTCAAAAGTAGTATTGGTGCTGTTAATAAATTGTTTATTCATTTTATTTAAATGCTAATAATCTGGCTCTTCCCCAAGCTTTAAGCTAGACTGTATGATTTGCCTCTTATTCAAAAGCTGTGTATTTTTTTGCCCTCTCTGGATGTTCATCAATCTTTTCTTTGTCTATGTTGCTTTGAACTGTTTTTAATACTGTAAGCGGCCCAGAGTAACTATGGAGTCAGGCAGCTTTAGAACTTTGATAAATAAATTAATAGTCCAGAGTGATACAATTGACATATACGCAACATTTCCCTGGACTCTCCTAGATCTCTTTGAACTGTCTTCTATGTGCAGTAATCAGCTGGAGCTGGTCTGAGAGCCCAAGAACCAGCAGCTGCAGCTCTGAATGATGGTGTGGATCTTATGATGGAGGCAGAGCTGACAGAAGAAACAAGCTTCCCTGGCCTTTGTTGGCAGCTGGGCCTACTCATGTGGTCACTAATGCTGTGGAGTTTGGCAAGCTGCCATTGGGATTTTTTAAGCTTTAACTGGCAAGTGGGAGTTTGGAACTGTGTGAACTTCAGGACACATTGTAGGACTACACTACTGCTACAATATTTAGTGCAGCATAGCAGGCCTTCTGGCTACTTCTCAGACTACTTTTTGCAATCTTCTGAATGTTCTGTAATCAGGCCTGGGAAGGCTGTTCGGGGAATTCTGGGACTGGAAGGGAAAATTGAGTGAAAGGCAAGTGTGTTGGTCCCTCTACCCTGGGTGAGAGCTGGGAAAAGGGGGGGGGCTCCCTGCTTGGTGGGTAAGACCGACTGGGCAGGGTGCTGTTTGTGCATTGGATGGCTGTTTTATGAGTGTGTTAGGAGATAAGGGGGTGCTGGATGTGACCCCTCTGCGGCAATGAGGGGTCTGAGTTTGAGGTGTGAGTCTGAGGGCGCTGAGAGCAAGTGCTATAGTGCCTGTAAGGCTCACCTTGCCCTCAACAGTTTGTCAGTGTGAAGAGGTTCCCCCTTTTTAAGGAAGTATTAGTGATGGGGGATGGAATGGTTTTCAGGGAAGGCAGAGGAGAGCAGTCTATTTCAGTGATGTCAGGTAATGGGAGATACGGAAGGCAAAGGGGGGGCCAAGCACGAAGAATGTGATCTCGATGTTTAGTACCGGTCTTGTGATCTGCCCCTTTGCACTCACCTCATTTACCGGGTCACCAGATCTGTGGTGGCCCTGGTTTTAGGCTGCTGCTTTTAAATGTCAGATCAGCCTGCAATAAGGCTAGTCTTATTGCCGATTTGATCCCTGAAGAGAAGGCCGATCTGGCTTGTATAACTGAGACCTGGCAGGGCCCCAGAAAGAGAGGTGTTCCCCTCTTAGAAATGTGCCAGTGGGTTATCGAGCATGGCACCAGTCTAGATCAGAGAATCTCTAGCAGCCTCCAGGAGCACTGCTCCACAAGTACCCGACTATGAGACCCTTTTTCTTAGGTTGGGCTCAAGGGACCAGGTGGGATTGCTGCTGCTGTACCAGCCTTCCTATTGCATGGCAGCTTCCCTATCTAGGCTATTGGGAACGGGGCTGGCAATGGAGTTCCCCTGGCTTATAGTTCTGGGGGACTTCAACCGGCCATCCCCGGGGGTGGGGTCAGAGGTAGCCCAAGATTTCATGGAAACCATGACTTCATCCAGGGCCCAACTAGGAATAGTGGTCACACACCCAATTTGGTGTTCTTGTCAGAGCAGTGCCTATGTTCCAGTACTTGGAATTGGTGGATTTGTCCTTGGTCCGTGTCATTGTCAGATCACAGTCTGATGGCTATGAAAAGCAGGACCTATTAGTTTGGTCCTGCAGAAAAGCAGGACCTATTAGTTTGTCAACTAATGGACCCTGATGGGTTCCAGAAGGAGCTGGGGGTTATAACAGCAGATCTGCTGCGCAGTCCAGCCAAGCTCTTAGCCATTGTTTGGAAAAGGAAGGTGACTGAGGTGCTGGATAGAACTGCACCCATACAACCTCTCCTCACTCATAGACCTCTCTGCCCTCCATGATGTACAGAGGAACTGAGAGGGATGAAATGGATGAAGAGATGTCTAGAGCACCACTGACGGAAGACAAGAGATGAACTTAATTGAACATGGGTAAGAGCTGCTATTAAGGCCTACCTTATTATACATGTGGCAAAGTATAAATACTTCTCCATACTAATTGCATCTGCAGATAATCACCCAGTGACCCTCTTTAAGGTGAGCCTCCTCCTCCTGGGGAAGGAGGATATGAGATCCATCTGAAGGGGCATGCTGAGGAATTCACAGATTTTCTGGAAGACAAAATCACTCAACTTCGTTCCCAGTTATGCCGCCACTGTGATTGCTAGTCTGGTGGAAGCCCCTGAGGCAGGTTCTCGCCCTGTTATTTGTGAACAGTTTGACCCTGTTGCTCCTGGGGAAGTGGACAGGATCCTAGGGAGTATGTTTTAGATACATGTCCCTCCTGGCTTGTAAAAGCTTCCCAGGTGACAGGTACGTAGACTCTGGAGGTGATTAATGCTTTCCTACAGGAGAGGGTAGTGCCTCAGCACTTTAAGACAGCTGTGGTCCACCCTCTTCTTAAGAAGCCATCGCTGGATTCTACTTTGTTGGATAATTTCCGACCTGTCTCCAATCTTCCTTTTCAGGAGAAGGCTGTTGAGAAGTGGTTGTATGGCAGCTCCAGAGGTTTCTGGATGAAACTGATACCAATCATGATTCAGGCCTGGATATGGGAAACCGCATTGGTTGCACTTTTGGATAATCTCTGTCAGGAACGGGATGGGGGTAGTGCATCTATCCTTGCTCTACTTGACTTCTTGGCAGCTTTCGATACCAGTGACCATGATATTTGTCTGCAGCAGCTTCAGGAGATAGGAGTGGAGGGCCCTGTGCTATCCTGGTTCACTTCCTTCCTCTACAGTCGCTCTCACGGTATTGATCGGAGTTGATATCCTCCTATCAACTCTCTCGCCGCTCTCATGGTGTTGATAGGAGAGAAATCAGCTCACACCCACTGTTTTGCAGGGTTCGGTACTCTACCCACTCCTGTTCAACATTTATATGAATCCATTCAGTGAGATCATCCATCACCACGGACTGAAGTATCATCAATATGCTGAAGATATTCAGCTGTATGTCTCAGCCCATAGTGAGTTAAACGATACTGTGTCCTCCCTCTCACAGCACCTGGAGGCTGTTAGGGGCTGGATGGGGAGTAACGCGTTGAAACTGAACCCTGGCAAAACTGCATAGCTCTGGGTTTGGGGTTCTTTGGCCCAGGGAGAATTGCCAACTTTGGTTCTGGATGGCGGGCACTACCCCAAACAGACCCTGTGTGTAATCTGGGGGTTCTCCTGGACTCACAAATCCTGAAGCCACAAGAGTGGGGAGGCTTGTGGGTCCATTCCCTAGGGAGATGCACCTGGTGAGACCCAGAAGCAAGGCCTTCTCCGTGGTGGCTCCCCTCTCTGGAACATCATTCCCCCAGAGATTAGAATGGCCCCCACTCTAACACTCTTCGGAAGGCGCTGAAGACCTGGTTCTGAACACTCTTCGGAAGGCACTGAAGACCTGGTTCTGCCAGTGGCCCTGGGGAACCCAGAGCGGAATAGAGCCTATTAAATGGCTTGTGTGATGTGTTGTCATGGGGGGGGGGGGTGTTATTATATTTTTTATTAATTTATTATTCTCTTTTATTAGTTTTATTTTTTATATGAGGTTTTTTTATTCCTGTAAGCCACCTTGAGTCATCATGTGCGAATAGGTGGCAATATAAATAATAAATAAACAAATAAATAAACAAACAAACATTTAAATACTAAATATACCTACCTATAGGCACATTTTCCATCAGCTGTTTTAGAAGTTATAGTAATATGAGCAATATGACTTATACTAGCCAATGCCTAGAGAAAAGAAGTTAAGTTCAGTTTTAAAAGAACATTACTCCATATAAACATTACACTTCACTGCTTTCAAAAAACATTCTTTATTCTTTATCTGTAATAGATGCATTTAGATTTCAGGCATGCAGAACCTCACAAAATTTTATGATCTCATGTAACATGGGCCATTTCCTGTTTTTTAATTTTGAAGTTCTATGGCCGTGGTGGCAAACCTATGGCACACGTGCCGTATCAGTACGCACGCGAGCTCAGCTCCAGCTGTTTCCTATCTCCGGAGGGCCTCGGGGGGTGGTGGGGAAGGACCATTTTTCTCTCTCCCCAGGCTCCAGAGCCTTTCTAGGAGTTTGGGGAGGGCGAAAACGGCTCCCCCCCTGAGGTCCTTCAGAGGCTGGAAATGGCCCATTTGCCGACTTCCGGTAGAACCGGAAGTCAGCAAACGGGCCATTACCAGCCTCCGGGGGGATGGGGGGGTGAGGAAGGCCATTTTTGCCCTCCCCATGCTTTGAATTACCTAAATATACAGAAAACCCAAGTCACAATAGTTAGATTTCCCTTGGTTGTGGATATTATGCGAAGAGTTGGTAAGCAAAACTAACTACACTCAGCAAATGTTATGAAGATAGAGGGAATGATTTCTGAAATATTGAGATCCTAAATTGTTGCAGCTGGAAGCTAGTGATATTAACCCTGAGCTCCTGGAGGAGAGTCAGGAATTAAATTTATTTACAGTAGTCCTCAACTTATGACCACAATTGGAACGAGAAACTCAAATCACTGAGTAAAGCCAAAATTCAGCAAGCCCACAAGATGTTTAGCTCAAGAACTATAATCCCTGCACTGCCAGTTGTAGTTATTAAGCAATATCATTGGTTCTAAACAGACACAGTCCCAGATAAGGAATCTAGGCTGGGAGAAACCATGGAAGTCTCCATTCAGGAACTGAAAATCTTCCCTGTTGAAATCCAAGCAAGATTTTCAGACCTTGAGCAAAGACATACTTTCATGAGGCCTGCACTGATCCTTCTAGAGCAGGGATGTCAAACTCAATTTCATGAAGGGCCACATCAGGGCTATGGTTGACCTCGGGGGGGGGGGGGGGATTTAATGGCCATTTTAATGTCGCTCATTGGGCGTGGCTGACTCATGACGGAACAAGTCATACCAGCTAACTTGATATGGGGACAATTTGGTACTCCACAAACTCACCTCCTCAAATTGCTGGCAGCCAAGTGCATGCGCCCACAAACATACAAACATACCAAGTTTGGGGACTTTTATCCACTTAGGAAGGAAAGAGCCTTCCCCCGAAACCGAGGCATGATTGGTAGTTCGTAAACTCAAATGTGGATAAAAGTCTCCAAACTTGGAATGGTGTGTTTGTCTGTGTGTGCGCATACAACACTAAAGGAGATGTTCTTCTCCCAATCCCAGACATCATTGGCATTTCCCTGTCTGGTGCATCCTCCCAGCAAAGGAGGATGCGGAGGACGCTGCTGCTGTGTGTGGAAATATGGAGAAAATTTGCAGGAAGCAGTTTCCTCCGAGTCCAAATTCTGCTTTGATAAATCTCTGGAGAATAAGAGGAGGTGGCAGGGGAGCAGTACTCCCTGTCCTGCATGAGGGAGGCTGGCCCTTCTCAAAAG
The DNA here is from genome assembly GCA_012654045.1 of Ptyas mucosa. NCBI lineage: Eukaryota > Metazoa > Chordata > Lepidosauria > Squamata > Colubridae > Ptyas > Ptyas mucosa. The sequence continues at coordinate 4,205,658 of WNWU01013517.1, forward strand.
GGAATCCCTGTTTCCAATTATAAGTGGGAAGGATGCTAGCTTGTTGGGGCAGCCTTCGCTCATGCTGCTACCCCACCATCCTCTCCTCCTCTCCAGAGATCTTTCAAGGCAGAAGTTGGACTTGGAGGAAACTGCTTCCTGCAAACTTTCACTGCATCAACATTATGGTTGCCCTCAAAGTCCCATGTGCTGCTTGAGGCAAGCAGTTGTGAATGCTCTAGGTATCCACTCTGGAGGCTCAGTAGGATGCTGTGAGCCCAGATGTTTCGAGCAAGTTTAGCAACATCACGGTATCTATGGAGAGAAAAGCCAAGACACAATCCAGCTTTCCCAAATAGGAAAGGCTGCCTCAACAAGCTAGGAAAGTCTCCATCTTTTCCCAACAACTCTCCAGCATCCAAGAAGCCTAGTAAGAGTTCAAAATGCCTGAAATATCCATTCAAAATTTAGCTTTTGCAGGCAATATTGGTTAGATCTCTCAGGGCTTCTTTATGGGTCTATCCTTTTGGCGGGCGGGGAAAGAGACCCAAAGCACCCCTCCACTGACTTCCAGAAATTTCCACAAACCCTTGAAGCATGGTGTGCTTTGAGGGGCCAGGGAGCAAGGGGGTGGGGGCTCATGGGAGAGGATTCCCATCAGGTGTTAGGTGGTCATGTGACTAAGCTGAGATGGCTTGTTAGCACCAATTCAGAGAGACAGACAGAGCTGATCATTTATTGAGCTTTTCTCAAGCTTGGCCACTTTAAGCTATGTGGACTTCAACCCCCAGAATTCTCCCTACTATGCTGGCTGGGGGATTCTGGGAGTTGAAATCAACACAGCTTAAAGTTGCCAAGGGAAACGCTAAAGTTACAAAATGAACAGGGAGGGGCTCTGTGTGTGAATCAATTTATCAGGAAAATATCTGGAGATACCTGGCATTTTAACCTTGCCTCCCAGCTGCTCGCTCACCTGGCCTCCCAAGGGGGAGGGAGGAATGGCATTTATTTTGATGGTTGGCCCTGCAGGAGCAGAGCCCCTTCTCTTGGCCGCCATTACATGACACAAGCCTTCTTCCCATTCTTCGCCAGCACAAGCAAAGCTTAAGGGCCAAGCGACTCTGATGCAAAGCGGGCAGCGAATTATCACCCCCCCCAGCAGAGACGGGAATAGGACCAGCCTGCAGCGTACTTGCCATGCTACAGCAATCCTCCTCAGGCTGAATCCACAGGGTGCAGGGGGGAGAGAAAGGAGCACGCCCAAAGGCTGGAGAGTTTCGAATAACAAGCAGCAACCTGGAACCAGCAGCCACTTGAGACTTGGGAGGGCTCCCTGCGGATGTATGCTCTAGCATTACTGCTGTGTGGGTACCCTCAAGAGCAGCAGCAAGCTTGGGTGAGTGCCAGCTGTGAGGAGAAAATCCTGGGAGAAGCGTGTCCCTCGGAGGAAGCAGGGAAAAAAAGCAAAGAGGTGGGGAAGCCCAAGCGCACAGTTTCTTCTCCCACAGCAGCTGTACCTTGCAGTTCTGCATCTCAAGCTCTCTGGCTGAAGCTGAAGGATGAGGAGTGCAGCGCTGCTCCTCAGAGGGCACATTTGCTTTCCCTCCTAAGTGGAATGGATCATTCAGACTCTCAGGCACAGGGGAGGCGGAGAGAGGGAAACTGCCATCGATGGGCGTGGTTGCGCGGTCGCCTACCTGGCTGCTTGTATTGCTTCCCTAAAACCATGCCACCACCACTGCTGCCAACACACCTCCTACTCTTCCTGACCTCGCAACTTTCCAAGAATTCAATCTGGAGTCACTCAGTTGAATCTTCACTCAGGGTTGATGAGGTGGTTTACAATATTAAGAGGACGGAGCGAGCAAGGAGGGGGAGGCAATCATGTCCCAAACAAGGTGGAGGTTTGGCTTGGGGGAGGACTGTCCGAGCCACAAATTAGCCACTCATGTGCACACGAGGCGAGGAGTGGCTGGGAGGGGAGGGGCAGAGCCTGGTGTGGTTAGTTTCAGTCAGCACGCCAAATTAGTTACCGGTTCTCCCAAGCCGGTGCAAGCTGGCTGAATCCCACCACTACATCCGCTACCCAGAGCTCTGGAGTGAAAGTACAAAGTTTGTACTTTGTACTTTCACTCCAGAGCCCTGGGCAGCGGTGGGCAAGCACCCAGTCCAGCCCTCGAGCATCAGGATTCCACAGCCCAGCCTAGCCCAGCCCAGGCCTGCTTCCCCAAAGGGGCATCCATTTACCTCAAAACTGTTGCTGGTGCCACCAGGGGGCGAGGCCAGGTGAAGAGGCTAGGTGAAGAGATGACACTGGATGGCACAGAGACCAGGCCAGATAGCAAAGAGATGAGGCTGAGCACTGAGGTGAGAGGCCCAATGAAGAGGCTATGCATGCGCAGGCTAGACAAAGAGGCTGGGCGGGGCCGAACAAGTCTGCCCAGCAGCAGCTGCAGCTTGTTGGCCTTGGCCCGCCCAGCCTCTTTGCCTAGCCTGTGCATGCACAGAGTCTTCACCTGGCCTCTCCCCTCAGTGCTCAGCCTCACCCAATGCTTTGTTTTCGCATGCACACACCCACCAGGATGGGGTGGGCTGGGCCGGGCCGGGCCGGGCCGGGCCAAAGCAACATGGGACAACCCCTTTGATTTTTCCAGGACAGCCCTGTAGGCCAGATCTGGCCCACGGGCCTTGAGTTTGACACCCCTGTTCTAAAGCCTTCTCTTCCTGCCTGATGCACCTACACTCTTTCCCTTACACGCTCCCTCTCTCCTCTGTTTAGATTTTGACTTTTTCTCATCTTTAAGGGCTGGTGAAAGAGCTGTCTGCTGAAGAAGTTCATCTTCCATCTGTGTATGAATGGTAAGTCCTTCAGCCGGGTGCAGGAATGGAGTTGAAATATCATGATTTCAGCTCCATTTCTGCATTCTGCCAAAGAAGTTCAGCTCTCCTTGGCAAGTGACTCCTTCAGTCAGCCAGAAGGAGTTTTTCTTTCAACAGGTGGCAGCAGATCGCAACCTTCCCTGTTGGCTTCTCCACTGATTTTTCTGGGTAAACATGACAAAAGATTGGAAATGGCAATTATATGATTGTGGGGAGCATGTCAATCAGTCATGTATGCAAATAGGTTACAAAGCAACCAGATCACAATCATATGACTATGAGAATGACAATGCAATGTTTTGTAATGACTGAAAGTGCTTTATGGGCCATAAAATACCCTTTTCAATGGTATTGTAAATGTCCATAATTCTGGACAATAGTTAAACTGCTCTAAGCTGACAGCTAACTATAAAGAAGCCAAAAAGTTACTATGCATATCATTACCTCAATCAGCTCTACTTCCATCTTTCTGACAAGCCAAATAATAATAATTGTAACTATTGCTTGAATCTCTTCTTAAGAACCAATATATTATATTAAAAGGGAAAAACAAAGAATCACAAAAATACTGGATTGTAGTATCCATCTCCACATACCTCACCTCTAAATCCATAAGTAGAAATACTAGCTAAATCATCAAAAGTTTGCAGTTTACTTGTAGTGAATCTTTCACACACAATATCCAAGTCTTCCTTCTATAGAAGAAAACCACAAATCAGTGTTTTTAAAACTATCTTCTTTATATAAAGTCTGGTAGCTAAACAATCAAGTACTCTACTCACCCTAATTCCAGAACCATTATCTTGTACCTGAATAAGTTTCAAACCACCATCTTTAATTGTCAGCTGGATGTTGGTGGCTTTAGCATCTAAACTAAAACAACAACAAACATATTGTAATGAGACACTGCCAATCAAATGACATTCTACAGGAATGTTTAGAATAGGTGCATGAAAATTCTAAATAGGCAACAATCTATTCTCATCATACAGATTATACAGATAGAGGTAGTCCTTGGATAATGACGGCAATTGGGACCAGGAACTCTGTCATTAAGTGACATGTCATAAAGCAGGGGTGTCAAACTGGTGGCCCACAGGCTGGATGCATTATGTGCAGGCCATGGCCATCCCAGCTCCGCAAAGGGAATTTCGCAAAACATCACGTGACGAGTTTGACACCTGTGTCATAAAGTATAACATTATGTGACTATATCACGTAGCCATAGCTGTTCCAGTAATCCTAGTTGCCATCAGTAAACAAGGACCACATGGGATTTTAAGTGAGGACGTCAAATAATTGTGACTTCCAACTTCCGAAAGCTTCTTCAGTGATTTGGCTCAGGAAAAAAAATCAGAAATCACATCATGTAATCACAGCTTGCTATTGTGTTATAATTGTGAGGCAGATTCTGAGTGTCTGGATCATGATATGCTACCACAGAAATGCCGCAACAGCTTGAGCTCCATGGAGACATTCAAAAACTTCAACTGATGCAAAATGCAGTTACATGGACATTCTAGCTACTTTACACATGTAACACCATTATTATATGAATTGCACTAGTGGCTGGTTGTTTCTAGGTACAATTCAAGATGCTAATTATCAGCTTTAAAGCCCTACATGGTTTTGGTCTGGGTTACCTGAGGGATTGTCATTTTCCAAGAATCTCTACCAGCACAATTCGATTCAACAGACTGGGCATGCTGCAGATCTCATCAGCCAATGAGTGTTGACTGGCAGGAACTCTGTTATAGACTGTCTTGTGGAATACTCTCCCCATGGAAATTAGAATGGATCCAATCCTATTGGTCTTTCGCAAGGCTTAAAAACGTGGTCATGTGTCCAAGTCTATAGCTCTGAATGTGTTAATGACACTGTATCTTGATTTTACTATGATTAATTATCCTGGCTGTTGTATATATTTTCTGGATGTTTTAATTGTTTGATTTTTAATTTAATTGTTCTATAATTTTAGAATTGTAAGGAACCTAGAGTCACTTGGTTGAGCTGGATGGCTATAGATAAGGAAGGAGGGAGAGAGGAAGTAAGTAAGGAAGTAAGTTAGTTCATTTTATTTACTGCCATCATAACTGTGCTTGTGGTGGAATGTATTCTAGATTTCCAAGAGGGAGGAGCTGCATCCCAGAGAGCGAAGAGGCAGTGGAGCTTGGAACATTTGGTCAGCAAGAAGATGATTAAAACTGTTTCTCCATAGCAATTACCAGAAAATCTCTGAATTTCTGCAAATGCTTGCTTTAGTCTGGTAAGAATCTGTCTACAGATAAGATACAATAAAGAAAACTACTCAGATGTAACGACACATGTCGTTCTTAGGACCTGACTGTATCAGACCCAAGCCCAAGTCTGACATGAGATCCAATCAAGTCCAGTTCTTTATTTGCTTATAACTAATAGAATCTCATCACACAAAAGTTTCTAACCTAATAGATATATCCTGGGAGATTCCTTCCCCTAACCAGTTGCTTGTTTTAGGCCTCTCACTGGAATGTGCCGCAGGAAGTCACAATGCTATTGCCACCATTCCTCCATCCCCTCTACTCTTTTTCCAGCTGCACATTCCATCACATTCTGAATGGTTGTGAATACCTGCATTACCTTTTTTTTCCTTTTCAGTAATGTAAAGCTATACACATGTATTTATAAATTTATTTTAAATGAAATCTTAATTCTTACGGACAACCGACAGGAGTTAACAATTTATAGAAGTATAAAGAAATTTAGAGCTGACCTTGTTCCAACAGGGGGGCTAAACATATGAATATGTGAATGATCTTTTAAAATGTTATCTAACTCTGGGTTTTATTTAATTGACTAAACTAAGTAATAATTTTAATTAGCAATTTTATGATGTTTGTATGTCTATATTCTTCTTGGTTGTACACTGCCTTGAGTCCTACAGGAGAAAGGCGGTATAGAAATTAAATAAATGAATGAATGAATGTATAGGACAGTAGCTAAGGGGTGAAGGAAGGAGCTTTATTTACTTACATCTTGCCTTTATTATTTTTACAAATAATTCAAGACAGAGAACATATTCAACAAATGTTCCTTCTATTTTCATCACAATTTGAGGTGGGTTGACCTGTTGCTAAGAAGGGAACTGGAAAAATAACACAGTTCAGAAATAGAAAAAAAGGGAGAAACTCAAAATAATTCCACCTTAAACTTGAATAGGCTTCTAGTTTCTGTTAAAATACTCTACAATAAAATAACATTCCTTAAAATACTCTACAATAAAATAACATTCCCGAAATTTCTTTTTTGACCTGCCCTACCTTGAAGGCCTGACATGAATCTTGAAAGCCTGTTCCAATTTTTCTGTCCCACCAAATTCAAGGTGGGGTTATTTTGAGTTTCTTTCTTACACTACCAGCTAACTTTAGATTGCATAATCTCTTCTTCAAACTTCTCAGTAATTCACTCATTCCTGCCCCTTTAGCAGCTCTCATACTTTTTCTATGAGAATGTAGTTCAATTGTATTTTTTTTTCAGTAAGATCTAACATCCCATACTATCCTCAAACCCACCCGAAATTCAGATATATACCGTGCTTTAATGCAATAGGTGTAATTGAAATATTCCACGTTAGGAACTATTTTTGCGAGTGTAGGCCAGTAAACACCCCTTGCTTTCCTACAACTATTAGGAGCAACCAACCCAACCCATTGGGCATATTACCAGTTCTCGATCATCTCTTTAATGGCATTAGCGGGTCGCTGGATGACCTCTCCGGCTGCGATGCGGTTCACTACCTTCTCATCTAGCCGACGGATGACACCAGCTACAAGAGCCATGGCGGGACAGAACACCGAGGTTGAAGCGCGAGTATTGAGTTGGGGGAAAGGAGAAATTACACGCCCAAAAGCTCCGGTAGCTTGAAACCTCGGAGGGGAGGGAGCACCGTATAAATGGGAAGGATCCAGGGAGAAAAACGTACTGTGCTCCTCACATAAGGGAGGCGGGACTTAATTTAAAAGCCTGGGGAACAACACCACCAACCTCTTCCACGGGGCACCAAAAAACCAACAGACCACTATTGTAATAATCTCGCGCTAAAACTCCGGGATCGAACGCATTGTTGATTGGTTGCGAGCATGCCAATCAAACTTCCTAGTTCCTTTATTTAAGGAACGCTCTTCCGTCGAAAGGAAAACAAAGGCATAGAGAATGGTGGAGCGTTGTTGGTAGCGTTTTCGGTCGCCTTTTCAAAAAATAATTGAGGTAGGATTTACTAAATAAGAGCTGTGCAAAACTGCCCGGTTTATTTGCACACTACTCTTCCGTAGGGGAAGGTTTTTTTTTTTAAAAGTACAGTATATGCAGGGAAAATGTATGTAAGAGAAAAAAAAAGTCTCTTACTGCTGAATGGCCCTTTATTGCAAATATCAGGCAAGTTTGCTACATCTATTTTAACCCAAGCACGTTTAATTAATTTAAAAAAGACTCAGATAAACCCAGTTCGCTACTTCTACCTAAACCAAACAATTACAATTAGATAAATAGCGACATTTCCAATTTACCAGGAATCGGTTTGCCTTCATTCTAAAAAAAAAAAAAGCCTAATTGAGTCCCATTGCAAGGGTGAAATCGAGCAGGTTCTGACAGGTTCCGGAGAACCGGTAGCGGAAATTTTGAGTAGTTCGGAGAACATGCAAATACCATCTCTGGCTGGCCCTAGAGTGGGGTGGGAATGGAGATTTTGCAGTATCCTTCCCCTAGGAGTGGGATGGAAATGGAGATTTTGCAATATCCTTCCCCTACTATGCCCACCAAGCCACACCCACAGAACCGGAAGTAAAAAAAATGGATTTCCCCACTGTCCCATTGCAAATTCAGATGTGCATAGTAAATTGACTGCTTACCCCCACTAATCAATTATATAAACTCGTAAAAACATCTGCCTCTGCAAACATAGCAACATCTTTATCACATCATAGCTGGACTAGAGATGCTCGAAGGCAACTCCTAGAGAAGAATTAACGGCACAATTCATTTTATCCCTGATACCTTATGTAAACAACACATTGTACTACATCAACCTGAGACATATTACAGGTAATTGTCATCTTACAACCATATGTTAGTGACCATTCAAAGTTACACTTACACTGAAAAAAGTAACTTAAGACCAGCTTTCACACTTAATGACCATTGAAACGTCCCTTTGTTCCTGTGATCAAAATTCAGGCAATTGGCAAATGGCATGTATTTATGATGGTTGCAGTTTCCTGAAGACGTGATCACCATTTGTAACCTTCCCAGTTGGCTTCCGACAAGCAAAGTCAATGGGGAAAGCCGGATTCACTTAATCACATTATTCACTTTACAACTGCAATGATTTAACAATTGTGGCAAAAAAGTTGTAAAATGGGTCACAACTCACTTAACTGCTTGTTTGGGGATGGGAATTTTGGGCTCCATTGTGGTCATAAGTCAAGAACTACCTGTATTGTTTCTGTACTCTATATTTCTTTTAATAACCTTTACTGACATCGAGGTGCCCACACCTACTATCTTAGATTTATGCTACTTATTTTAACTTCTGTTACAAACAGTTGTATAATGTCCAGTGGAGAAGATAAGTGATATTAGCCAAGAAAAAGCACCATTCAGGAATGATCCTGGCAGGCATCTCCAGCTATTAAATTATTCTCTCACTTATGAATCAATCAATCAGTCATTTTGTTTATTATGGTCACAAACCAGAATAAAATAATTAAAATACTAAAATAAATACAGGTAGCTCTCAACCTACAACCATTTGTTTAGAGACTGTTCAAGTTATAACACCACTGAAAAAAGTGACTTACAATCAGTTTTAATACTTATGATTAATACAGGATCCCCTGGTCATGTGATCAAAATTCAAGCAATTGGCAACTGACATGTATTTATGATTTAGGCTGCACTGTCCTAGGGTCATGTGATCATCATTTGTAACTTTCCCAGACAGCTTCCAATAAACAAATTCAATGCCATAATGATTGTATGACTCATTATTGTACTGCCTTTCTGGGGGGCATGTGATCTTTCCTTAAATCTGGATGATTTCCTTAGGATATCTTATGAGGTTAGTGAGACCATCTGGTATCTTTAAGTGGTGCAAATGGATCTAAGGATTGCTTCTCCTGGGTGTGCTCTTTCTGGAGAGCTTAAATGACCTCTCTGCTAAAGAGTTTCACTTTATGAGTAAGAGTTGGCTGTTGATAGTTATCATTGCATTTTAACTATTTTAATTCCTCAAGGTGCTCTGGCACCCTGCCTGATTTGTAACTCCGGCTTGCAGGTATTTCTAATCTGATGATTGGTACTTAGGGCAGCTTTTTGCAAGCAAAGAAGCTTTTTGTATTTTTGTACAGATAATCCTTCACTTATAACAGTTCATTTAGTGACCATTCAAAGTTACTGAAAGAACTTTGAAAGAACAAAGGCACTGAAAAAAGTGACTTATGATTGTTTTTCACACTTACAACCATTGCAGCATCCCCATGGTCACAAGAGGCCAGGCAAGGCAAAGCGCCCCTCAACATGAGTGACATCGAGTTGGCCACGCCCACCCAATCACATGACCATCAATCCACACCCATCAATCCATGCCCACAGAACCTGTAGTAAAAAAATTGGAATCCCACCACTGACCTCACCCCATTCCTAAGAGGTCTGTAAGGGGCATGCATAAGCGCAACAGTGTGCCTACCTTCCCTGTCCTAATGTTCCCTTTATTTGTATTCATTTCATGTATTCAAATCATGTTTATTCTTATATATGTTATCTAATACGTGCTTGTCAAAATAAATAAATAAATATTTATGCTGTAAAATATCCTTGGGGACAAATGTGTCACAAATTAGCATCTTTCAAACTGTCAACATCTTGAAAAGTTTTGCTTAATATAACCATTTTTACTTTATTACTTATCCAATATATTTGTATTTCACACAATACAGAAATAGTTTATAATAATCATTAAGTAAATACTTCAGAATAAAAATAATCCATGAAAAAGATGGCTGTTGGGAAGAATTCCTGTTTTTTTTCCCTTGTCTCCTAAATTTTAAAATGTTATGACTTTTTCACTACTTTCTTTAGACATGCTGTCTAGAGCCAAGGACTCTAGCAAAGCATTTCTTCATGAAGCAACATATTATCTTCATTGGTCTATCATTATCGATGTACTAAAACTATTTATCTTCTTAAAATGGAAAAATATGATTTATTATAAAACTTACGAACCATCTAGCACACAACCATGACAATCATATACATCCAATATATTCATTTATATATATATTCTAGTAACAGAACTATCTGTTATATATTTTAATTTGGGAAACACAAGTTGAATGTATCAAATGCCATTGCAATCACAGTAAACACTAGAACAATAATGAACTCTAAACTAAATGGAAGTACTGGAAAAGTTCAGTTCTGCCCAATTTGTTTATAACATTTGCAAAGTCAAAGTGATAGTCATCAGTCCTTGGACATATGAAGAACAGAAAAAGCACTTCTTTGATAAGGAGACTAGATGACCCTTTGGAAAGAACACAACATACTTGATTCTGTTTTGAGAAAATACTATGAGTTTTGTTTATGTGACTTCTGAGACAATGTTGTGAGCAGAGAGAGAACAGTTTCTTCTGAGAAAATGTTGAATTTAAAAGTGAAGAAAGTGCCAACATGGCCCAATTTCAAATACATATAAAGAGTTAGTCTGAACATTATGAATGTTTATGTATTACACTGATACAGCATTTTTCCTCCAGTGTTCTCAATTCAAAATCAAAGTCTTTCCCTACTCCAATTCTAGCCATAGATGAGATTGTTTTATAGAGTAGCTAAAGGAATAACTATGGTACATCGTTACTTAATGAGTTATTGTTAAGGAATTTGAACATATATTCCCTTATCATAGTCTGAATTACAGTGCATGCAAACTACAAGTTGCTTCTATATCTAAGGGATATAGAGAATTCTTATGATGTTTATAGGGAGAATCTTAATCTTATAACCGTATTTTAGCCAAAAACGTTTTTGCATACACTGCATAGAACAGCAAGTTGCCCTTTGTGATTTCAAGTTAATGGTTTCTCACATGTAGTGTCTATGTCCATGCAATGAGTCTTTGAAATCTGCTGCATCAATCAGTATATAATTGAACATAAAATACATAGAATGCCCTAGATTTTCTCCAGAATTGCTTACCAAAAGGTAAGCAGTTGGATTTGGATATTTACCCATGGAAAGGGTAAATTTGGATATTTACCCATGGAAAGCTGTATTAACATTGTATAGACCTTTTACCTAGAGAGTTATGTCTTATTGAATAGCAAAAATAGTTCCTTTTTTTCTAAATCTCTTAATTCCTTTTCTCTAAAATCTAAGAGATGTGCTTTTAAAAATAGAATCATGTTTATGTACAGTAAAATATGCAGATTAACAGAGTTGGAAGGGATCTTGTAAGTCATCTAGTCCAACCCCCCCCCCCAAGCAGGAGACCCTACACCATTTTTGACAAATGGCAGTCCAATCTCTTCTTGAAAACCTCCAGTGATGACGCCCCCACAACTTCTGAAAGCAAGCTGTTCCATTGCTGATTGCTCTTACTGTCATAAAATTTATTTCCAGATTGAATCTCTACTTGATCAGTTTTCATCCACTATTCCTTGTCTGGCCTTTGGGTGCCTTGGAAAATAGCTTGACCCCTTCCTCTCTGTGGCAGCCCCCCCAAATATTGGAACACTGCTATCATGTCTCCCCTGGTCCTTCTCTTCACTAGACTAGCCATGCCCAGTTTCTGTAACTGTTCTTCATATGTTCTTCATATGTTTTAGTCTCCAGTCCCCTAATCATCCTGGTTGCTCTTCTCTGCACTTTTTCTAGAGTCTCAACATCTTTTTAATAGTGTGGTGATCAAAACTGGATGCAATATTCTAGGTGTGGTCTTACTAAGGCTTTATAGAGTGGTATTAGTACCTCACTTGATCTTGATTGTATCCTGCTATTAATGCAATTTAGGATTGCATTGGCTTTTTGGCTGCCACTGCACACTGCTGGCTCATATTTAGCTGGTTTTCCACTAAAACTCCAAGATCCCTCTTACAGTTACTGCTATTAAGCATGGTTTCACCCAGTCTATATGTCTACTTTTGGTTTTTCTTGCCTAAGTGTAAGACATTACTTTTCTCTACATTGAATTTCATTTTGCTAGATAGGGCCCAGTGTTCAAGTCTGTCAAGATCCATCTAGATCTTGGGCCTAGGGTGTTAGCTATTCCTGCCAGTTTAGTATCATCTGCACATTTGGTAAATTCCCCTTCTATTCCATCATCTAAATGGTTTTTGAGATATTGAAGAGTGCTGAGCCTAAGACAGAATCTTGTAGTACCCGACTGCTTACTTTCCTCTATGTAGACATAGACTCATTAAGGACTCATTGAGTACAGTTTGTCAGCCAATTACGAATCCAACTGGTGGTGATGCTACCTATCCCACTTTTTTCTACCTTACAAAAAAGTAGGTTGTTGAATCCTTGCTGAAGTCTATATCCACAGTATTTCGTTGGTCTATTAATTTAGTCACTATGTTGAAGAATGAAGTAGGATTAGTTTGCATGATCTGTTTTTAACAAATCTGTGCTGACTGCTAATTATTTCTTTACTCATTTCATTGGCAGATCTATTTTTTTTATTATCTTTTCCAGCATCTTCCCAGGTATTGATGTTAGGCTGATTGGTCTGTGGTTTCCCGAGTCTATTTTTTTCCCCTTTTTTAAAGATGGGAACCACATCAGCTCTTTTCCAGTCCTCTGGTAGTTCCCTGGTACTCCAGGATTTTTGAAAAATGTGGTACAGTGGTTCTGAGATGACATCTGCCAGCTCCTTTAGAACTGTGGGGTGTTATTCATCGGGTCCTGGTGATTTGTATTCATCAAGATCAGACAGGTGTTCTCTTACTATTCTTTTGCTTATTTTAACTTTTATTTCTAATCTGCCTTTTACAGTTATGTTTTTGGTAGGTTGAACTATTGTTTCTTTTTGCATGAAGACCGATGCAAAGAAAAAGTTAAGCAGCTCTGCTTTCTCTCTGCTGCCTGTTACTTCCTTGCCCTCTTCTTTCTTTAGTGGACCGACTGTTTCCTTGATTTTTTTTTCTTGTTATTTATATATTGGAAGAAACTTTTTAAAATTATCTTTGAATTTTGTTGCAAGTATTTGTTCATTCTGGGCCTTTGCTTTCCTGACTTCGTCTTTGCAGATTCTGGTTATCTGCTGATATTCTGCCTTAGTTGTGGGTCCCTCTTTCCATTTTTTGTACTTGTCCTTTTTGTCTTTCAATTTGTCAGAGATCTTTGTGCAGCCATGCTGGTTTCTTCTTGGATTTCTTGTTATCCTTTCTCATTGGTATTGTGCTGGTCTGGGTTTTATGATCATATTTTTCAAAGTTTCCCAAGATTCTTGAGTTGTTTTCCCCTTTAGTATTTTCATCCAAGGAATCTTTTCCAAGTTCTCTCTGAGTTGATTAAAATCAGCTCTTTTATTTTATTGCTTGTGTTTGCGTTATGTTGAATTCTAGTATGACACGGTCACTCTCACTCAAGGTTCCTGCAGTTTCAATTCCCTCTAACACTTCTTCTGTTTCTAAGAATTAAGTCCAGTATGGCTGTCCCTCTAGTTCCCTCCTCTACCCTTTGGACAACAAAGTTGTCAGCAAGGTTGGTCAGGAACCTATTTGATTTTTCACTTGGTGCAGAATTAGTTTTCCAATTGATATCAGGGTAATTGAAGTCCCCTATTACTATTGTAGTGTGTTTCCTACATACGTTTGTTAGTTGGTTGGCAAAAAGGATATCTATTTTTTTATGCTTGATAAGGGTGGCCTATACTATACACGTATGGCCATGTCATTCCTTTTTTCTTTTATATTGACCCCTATGCATTCTTGGAGATTTTCTTCTTTGGTTTCATGCATTTCTATAGCAATATAATGGCCCTTTACATACAGTGCAAATCCACCTCCTCTTTTATGGGGTCTGGGTTTTTTTTTAACAGTTTGTATCCTTCTATCAGTATGTTCCATTCATGAATTTCATCCCACCAAGTTTCTGTTATTCCAACTATATTATATCTACCTTCATGTATTAATAGTTCAAGTTTACCCTGTTTATTTCCCAGGCTTTATGCATTTGTATATAGGCACTTTAAATTTTTATGTCTGACTCTGGGTATGCTTCCTATGTCTCCTATTTGGTGTTTGTGTTTGTCTTCCTTCCCATTCCTCCTTATCTTGCACCTTAGTTCATTATTTGACTTGCTTTCTAGGAGTTTTTGCTTGGAATTAGGTCCTGGAGACCTTAAAGTTTGGTCACCCTCCCCCTCAATTCTAGTTTAAAGCCCTCCTGATAAGTAGAGCCAATTGTTTTCTGAAAATATTCTTCCAAGAGTTTGTGAGGTGCAGCCCATCCATTGCAAATCTCATGGAGATAGTACAGACCATGGTCCAGGAATCCAAAGTTTTTCTGGCAATACCAACCCTTTAGCCAGTGGTTCACTTCTAGAAGTCTTTGTTCTCTTACTGAATGTTGTCAATGATGGGATTGAGCCGGTAGTTAAATTGCTGGCCCCTCCCCTCCCTGCTCCATCCCTTCCAGGAGTCCCCACAGGGCCCATTTTCATTCCCAGGAGACTGCAGGGAGGTCTACTAGGCCCAAAATTGGGATGGGGGTGTTTTTGCTCCCAGAAGGCTTCAGAGAGGTCTACTAGGTCCAAAATGGGAGATGGGGGTGTGTGGCACAACCACCTCAGGCCCATTTTTGCTCCCAGGAGGCTTCAAGGAGGCGTCCTAGGCCCAAAATGGGGGGTGGGGTGACACATCGCCCCCATGGCCCATTTTTGCTCCCAGGGGAATGCAGGAGGCCGAGTGCTGCCTGTCACACCCCCTGGTCACACCTACCATGGCCATGTCCACCCAGCTGGTCATTAGGACAGAGAACCAGTTGTTAAATTATTTGAATCCCACTACTGGATGTTGTCCTTTTGTTGGCAGTACATGAAAAAAAACTACTTGTGCATCTAAATCTTTGACTTTCTTGCCAAGCTGCTTGTAATCACTCAATATTGTTTTCAAGTCCTTTTTTGGGTCATTCGTCCCTACACGTAGCAGTAGAAAAGAATATTAATCTGTGGGTTTTATTATTTTAGTTACATTCTCAGCCAAGTCTTTGATTTTAGCTCCAGGGAGACAACATACCACTCTGGATTGACTGTCTGGCCTACAGTTCCCTTGAGAACTGAATCTCCTATCACCAACATTCACCTTTTTTTCCCCTAGGAAGGTTTGGGGTATTTTTCTATCTATCACAGATGGTGCTACTTTTTTAGGGACATTTAATGATACTTCTTTTCTATGTGTCTGAATGTTTTCTTCCAGGGAGAGTCCATAAAATCGATTGCTTAGGGATTTCCGGCAGTGATGTCTGAGCAGAGTGGGAGAAGGTGTGATTCACAGTGCCTGAAAACCCAACTAATTCCTGAAAAGGAGCCCCATAAGGGCATTTCCAAACCCAGAGGGTTTGGAATACTAAAGGGGACGGCTTTAAGCTTCAGATGAGACACTAGTGCCCAGGAGAATAAAAGCCGGACCCCTTAAATCTGGCAGGAAAAAAATCTGTCTTCAAGGCAGATCAAAAGCGATGGCGGCTGCATAGTGAGGAAGAAAAAAGTGAGATTCAGCATCGGTGGTCGCAGAGGATTGGAAGAAAAAAAAAGTGAGATTCTTAACAAGCAATCACGAATAAAAAAGTCACAGAGGGTGAGGAGAGCAGCGATCAGGAAGGAGAGCGCTTAATGGGAGATGATCAAACAAAGGCAACAGGGTAATAGAAGTAGTGGAAGAAGCAATCAACAAAGAAGATACAAAATAGCAAGTCGAAACTGAATTGAAACATTCGGACCCAAGCTAAAGATTTATTGTGAGAGAAGGTTAAAAAAAAATTTAAAAGGAGTAATTTTACCATGGGAAGGAAGAGACTGAAGGCAAATCAAAGGAGTTTCCTTCCTCTAACTGACGAACTTGGTGGATTTGGAGGATTGAGGAGGAGGTGATTTAGAAAGAAATTTATAAACAGACACACGGGTAAGGTGGATTTATAAACATTGAGAAGAAACCAGAGTGCAAGATTGGGAGGACGCAGAGACTGTGTGCTGGAATTGAAAGTGACTAAGATGGAATTAGGTGATAGAACTAATCTGATGCAATAAAGATTGGAAAGAAGAAAATAAGAAAAGGAGAGAAGAATTCAAAAAAGGAAAAAGCCTGGTTGGAATTTAATATACTGATAGAGATTGTGATTTGAGGGGGGGGGGGTTTGTTTATTGATAATGTTTGAAAAGGAAAAGCTATAGAATATATTGTTAAGAAAAATTTATTGTTGAAGAACTGTGTGGATAGGTGTTGAAAGAATCAAAGGGGAAGATTTATCTTGAATACTTGATATTTCATAATAATTATAGTGAAAATATTTGATATTATTATAACACGTTAATTAATTTGATTTTAAAAAGGAGGTTGGGATGATTGTTAAAGAGTAATTAAATGGTAAAACTTGACTTGAGGGGTGGTAAATTAATTAATTAATTAATTAATTAAAGGGATATAAACACAGAATATTGATATAGAAAATAGTAGTTATAATTTGAGAATAAAGTACATAGATATATAGAGGTATACATAGATAGATATAAAGTTTAATTGAGATATATACTTTGATGATTATTAGTAGTTTAAAGTAAAAAAAGAAAGATAATATTTAAATTAAGTCTGTAAGAAATTACAATTAAATCAATAAGTAGTTGACGTAGAAGAATGCTCCAAGGTAAATAAAATATTATATGATACTGTGGAAGAACCTCACAAGAAATCTAACAATGTCAACAATAACAACTAGTGAAAACTGGGGAAAAGCCCATTTCTAATCCAACATCTATGTCTTCTCCTATGACTCAACGGTCAATTGAAAATATGTTAGGGAAGGAAAAAGACAAAACAGAGCCGACGATGAATAATATGCAAAACATGCTCCAAATGATTCAACAGACATTGATGAAGTCACAAGAAAAAATGGCAGATAATCAAGAAGAGGCTAGAAAACACCATCAAGAAATCAAAAATGTGATAGGGGAAATAAAGGAAGATTTAAAAAATATGAAGGAAAAGATGGAGAATATACGACAAACAATTGTAGAAAATGAGCAAAAAGTTAAAAAAATAGAAACCAAGGTGGATCAATTAGATCTTAAACTAGAAATGGCGGAGCAGAAGGTATTACAATCAAATAGGGATTTGTCAGACTCAATTATTTTTTTTGAAATGGAGAAAGCCTCACATTTCCTGCGCTTCCAGAATGTCATGGAGGAGAAAGAGGAAGATTTGGAGGAAAAAATGAGCGAAATAATAGCAGAGTTAATACAGAGAGATAAGTTGGAAATAAAAGATACCATGGATGAAATCTACCGAGTTCATAATAATTATATAAGAAGACACCGTTTAGCAGGGGAAGTGCATATTAGATTCATTAAAAAAACAATAAGAGATGAAATCTATAAAAAATCAAGAGAAGAGATAGTTTTTTAAAAAAATTTAATTTATATGTCGCCCTTCTCCGGAGACTCAGGGCGGCTTATAATGCGTTAAGCAATAGCCTTCATACTTTCGTATATATTCATACAAAGTCAACTTATTGCCCCCCACAATCTGGGTCCTCATTTTACCTACTTTAGAAAGGATGGAAGGCTGAGTCAACCTTGAGCCTGGTGAGATTTGAACTTGCAGTAATTGCAGGCAGCTGATGTTAATAACAGTGCTTTAGTCTGATGCGCCACCAGGGCTCCTTATAGTAACATATAAAGGGAAAGAAATCATAATTCTAAAACAAATCCCACGCAGAATTCGAGACCAAAGGCAACAGTATCATTTTTTAACATCACACCTTATAAAACATAAAATAATGTTTAGATGGATTATCCCCGAAGGTATCCTCATCACATGGCAGGATAAGAAATTTAAAGTTGATTAGACAGAAAAAGCTCAAGAGTTCTATAAAAATTACTTGGAAGAAGAACAAGAAAGTAAAGACGAATTAGAAAGTAAAAGTCAAGAGGAGGATCAGCAAGAGGTGATAGAGAGAAAGAGCTAAGGAAAACCCAAGAAAAGGAACGAGAAGGAGCAAGAGGAAGAGTTAAAAGGGAGACAAGAAATACCAAAAAACAAATACAGTAGGAGATGGAAGAAACAATATCTTTATTCTCCGTGAATATTAATGGTTTAAATGCACAGAAAGAGAGCACAAATATTTACAAAATTTAAAAAATTAGATATAGATGTGATTTGTATACAAGAGGTTCATATAAAAAAAGATTCCAAAACTTATTAGAAAACAAGAAATTAGGAAGATTACATGTGTCATTATCACAACAGAAAAAAAGAGGAATCGCAGTGTATGTAAAGAATAAATTCAGAATCCGTTTATGCAGACGACAAGGGTAGAATTTTGATGATAAGATTAGATACAGAATATAAACAAATGTTATTAATAGTGGCATATGCCCCAAACAAAAATCAACAAGAATATTTCAAACAATTGCACAATAAAATAATAGAACAAGAAATAGAAAATGTATGCATAATAGGAGATAATTATGCCATAGCTGATAGTAAGAGAGACTATTATAGCAATAAGAAAAATAAAAAAAAGAAGGAAATACTATCTAAAGAATTTTTCAATATGGTATCAGAATTAGGCCTAAGAGATACCTGGAGAGAAATCCACAAAGAAGAAAAGCAATATACATACTATTTTCATCCGCATCAATCTTGGTCCAGGATCGATATGGCCTGGATGACAGCACAATTGCAATTAGAATTAGAAAAAATAGACAGGACTAAACGAATGGGCGGACCATAATCCGATAATTATATATTGGAAAAGACAAAAAAGGTACAAAAGGTGGACTTTAAATCAATATATATGTAAGGAGAAAGAATATAAGCAATTCCTGGAGAAAGAGATAGAGACTTTCTTAAAAGTAAACAAAAAGGAAGACACATCGGCTCAAAATCTTTGGGACACACTAAAAGTTTATATTAGAGGGGTGATGATTGCATATACGATGAAGAAAAGGAAAGAGAAAAGGTCCCAGCAAAACAAACTACAGGAAGAGCTTAAAAAATTAGAAGAAGTTTTACAGAAAGACCCCAAAATAAAAAAGTAAAAGAGGAAAGGAGAATAATTAAACACAAAACTAAATCTGATAACCCAAGAAGTGGCATTTAAAATAAAGATGGCAAAACAAAATTATTTCAAGCATGCAAATAAAGTGAGCAGGTGGTTGGTTTATAAGCTAAAAAAGGAAAAAGATAAAAGTACAATACAATAGTTGAAAGATGAGGAGGGGAAAATTTGATATAAAAGAGAAGACAAGAAACGAATAATACATACTTTTTTCTCCAAATTATACACTCAGGAAGAAATGATAAAAGCAGAAATCAAAGAATATCTAGAGAAAACAAATGTATGTAAACTTACGGAGGAATAGAAATAGGACTGGTCACAAGTGCAAGGACCAATCAAAAATAACTTTTTCAGCCCTCTGAGTAGTCCATATGCACAAAAGGACTACCCATATGAAAAAAGTGATTTCTCACAGGTCCTCGCACTTTTGACCGATCTTCGCACTTATGACTGGTCATCATTATGCCCATTGTAGCATTCTTAACAACTGTGTCACTCATTTCACAACTGCTTCTCTTCACCATGGTGACAAGATTTTTGTTTTTGTTGATCCTCTTTTCCACTTACAGAGCTAGTTTACTATTTTTCTTTGAAATCAATATTTGAAAACATTTAACCTACTGATGCCTCAATTAAAGTAATTTTATTAGGATCTATTTTTTATTTTGAAATTTACCAGTAGCCGCTGCATTTCCCACCCCCGGCTTATACTCGAGTCAATAAGTTTTCCCAGTTTTTTGTGGTAAAATTGGGTGCTTCGGCTTATATTCGGGTCGACTTATACTCGAGTATATACGGTAACTAAAGGAGTAAGACAAGGATGCCTACTCTCTCCTCTTCTATTCATTTTAACCTTAGAAACACTTGATAAAAATTAGGAAGACCAAGAAATAAAAGGTTTAAAAATTAAAAAAGAAGAATATAAAGTTCAAGCATATGCTGATGATTTGGTATTTATATTGGAAGACCCATTGGAATCTGGCCCTAAATTGATTCAAAAAGTAGAAGAACTTGGCGAGGCAGCAGGGCTTAAGATTAATAAAAATAAATCCAAATTAATAACTAAAAATCTTACAAAAAGACAAAGTGAATTGGAAGAAAAAGCAAAAATGCAAGTAACTAAGAAAATAAAATATCTAGGGATTTGGTTAATAGCTAAGTGTTCCTCAGTTAAGGAGGACAACTATGATAGAATAATACAACAAATAAAGATCTGGAGAATTGGAGAAATTTACAACTGTCATTTATTGGGAGGATCACAACTATAATATTGTCGAAAGTACTATTCAAGTTATACCAATAAAACCAGGTAAAACATTCTTTGACGACCTAAACAAATTAACTACAAAATTTATAAGGCAGGGGAAAACATCTAGGATCAAATTAAAACTTTTACAGGATACCAAAGACAAAGGTGGTTTCGTGCTACTGGAGTGGGAAATATACTATCAGGCATCTACTCTAATTTGGTTAAAAGATTGGATGGAATTAAGAAATAAAAGGGTTTTTAGCTATAGAAGGACATGACCTGCAAGCGGGATGGCATGCATTCCTATGGGATGAAAAATTTAAAATACATAGATATTTTCAAAGGCATTTACTAAGGAATGCTTTTTTACAGGCCTGGCCAAAAAAAAAAAAAAAGCATTATATAAAAATTCCAAAGTGGCTATCCACAATGGAAGCATTGAAACATCCAAATTTAATAGATATAGATAAAATAATTAGATATAAGGATTTGTTGAATGAGCAGGGAAATTTGAAAACCAAACAAGAATTAGAACAAGATCAGGGCAAGGAGATAGTTTGGTGGACATACACACAAATTCAGTCCAAATACAAAAAGGATATAAAACTACATGAATTCCAAAATGAACAGCAAGAATTAGATAGAATTATACAAGGACCAGAGGAAAAATTAATCAGTAAAATATATAAATACCTATTGAGATATAAATGGAGGACAAGATCGTCAAGGAGACAATGATGAAATGGGCAAAAAATTTCAGATACAATATAGAAAGGGGGAAATGGGAGAAAATGTGGGAAACAAATTTAAAATTGACTATGGCTGCAGCATACAAGGAAAACCAGTATAAGATGTTTTATAGATGGCATCTCCCACCGGCAAGGCTTGTCAAGATGTTTCCAAATACCTCATCAACCTGCTGGAAATGCAAAAAGTCATATGGAACATATTATCATTTATGGTGGATGTGCACAACCGCAAAAATATATTGGATAAAGATTAGAAAATGGTTGTAAGAGATAGTTGAACAACCCATAGTCTGGAAACCAGAGTTATTCTTACTGGGAATATTTAACACAAATACACTAAAGAAATACAATACTTAATTCTACACATAATAACGGCAGCAAGGCTAGCATATGCCCAGAATTGGAAAAACAACAATATACCAAAAGAGGAAGAATTGATAAGAAAAATCTTGGAATGTGCGGAGAGGGACAAATTAACGAAAGAGATAAAAGAAAAGGAGGAAACAGAATATTATTTAGTATGGAACAAATGGTACGATTGGTTGGGGAATAGAAACAGTAAATAAGAACAATTGGGAAAGCGTCATAAAGCGGACAATGTTTGTAAAATAATATATAGTTACAATATTATGTGTGAAGAATTGCATATATGAATAAGGAATAAGGGGACTATAAACACAAATATATGTAAAGAAGAGTGAGGGAAAAATATAAATGATAGAAGAACACCGATTTGAAACTGTTATAAAAAGGAAATATATGTTTTATGTTTGTGTTTGTTTTGTTTTTAAAAGAGAAATGACAATAAAAATTATTTTAAAAAACTATTATGTACAAGACTATTAATAATATATTAATTTCAAAATTTATAAGATTGTATGTTATCAAATTTTACATTATTCCAAAGTGTTCTTCCTTTGTTCTTTGGGACATTTTAAACAAATCTACGTGTTTATTGCTGTAAATGTGTAAATGCCCTTTCTAGCATTTAATTATTTCAGTCAGTTCCACTGCCTGAGAAAAACCCCGTAATTCCTCATTTCTTGGCAGGTTTCAAATATTAGGGATATAATCAAAAAAAAAAATAGAACCATCTTTAATACACATTATACAACTAGAGCCATAAGAAAGTTCTTCCTGATAAGAGACTTGGTGGTGCAGCAGACTAAAGTGCTGTTAACTAGCACCAGCTGCCTGCAATTACTGCAAGTTCGAATCTCACCAGGCTCAAGGTTGACTCAGCCTTCCATCCTTTTGAGGTAGGTAAAATGAGGACCCAGATTGTGGGGGCAATAAGCTGACTTTGTATAAAAAAAACACCACTTGGGGGGGCTGAAAGCCCTACTAAGTAGGTATATACAAAAGTATGAAGGCTATTGCTTAATGCATTGTAAGCCCTCCTGAGTCTCCAGAGAAGGGTGGCATATAAATCAAACCAATAAATAAATAAATAAATAAATAAATAATCAGCTCAATATATAAAATATTAGGGTTAGTTGCTGAATAATTATAAGTGAAAGACTACCTAATTATGCATGCCTCGGATAGAAAGTCCATACAGAATGGTAAGGACAGCTGAGATGATTATAGGCAGCTCACTTCCTGTTATTCAGGATACTGCTTATAAGCACAATGTGTTAGAGACCCCATTGTTAGAGACCCCACACATATACTTTATGGTTTGCTTCTGTTGCTTTCCTCTGGGAGGAGGTTTCGAAGTATCTGTAGCAGGACTACCAGATTCTGTAATATCTTTGTTCCCTATGCCATCTGTCTGGTAAACTCGCAATATTTGTTTTTCTTGCCATGTACATCTCAAAGCTCCATTTTATTAGAGATGTCATATTGGCACATCTGGGAAAACCCGAATCTGAAAGCTCCCAAGTTTTCCCCACCCAAGGGAAAGTCAAAGTCCCTTCCCCTGGGACTTCCGGTGGGACTGCGACATCGCCGGACGCTTCTTTTTGAAGCGCCAGCCCAGGGCTTCGTAGAACCGCAAGAACAGCGACTATCGGCTGTCTTGCAGTTTGAAAACTTTCCCCCTGGTATGAGGGGGGAAAGTGAGTAGACGGGTGGGGTAGAGCTCCCTGAGAGTGCCAGATTTTACCCATAATCTGGCGCTCGAAGATGAGAGCTCCCCGTTAAGCCTGTCAGTACTCCGGACCCTGGATGCCTCTGCTTTGCAGAGCTAGATGTCGTTACCATCCCAGCAATCAACTTTAAACAGATATTCTTTGAATCAAGCTGGCGGAGCACAAGTAGTATGAATGAAACAGCAAGTATTTTTTTTTCTTTTAACTCCAAAGATTTACTTTCTTTAAAAGATTCTTCCTAAGCTGAAAGTGAAAGCAAGATGGCATTTGAGTTTTAACGGGGCGTGAAGAAGTGAAAGCTAAAAGTAATTATTGACAAGCCCCTGTTTGAAACGTAAAACTCCTTTTTGAAAAGTGGATGAAACAAGAAAGGATTTAATAATAATAATTGAAGCAGCAATACAAATTACAAATTGTAAAGGGTCCTTTTTTTCTTTTTGATATTCTTTTTTTTCCTTTTCTTTCCTGTCCTTCTGGAAGGGAAGGAAGAAGGGGGGCAAGATGGCTGGTCTTTCTGAAAACAAAGAAAGCAAAGAAGGGTTAATTAACCCTCAGATATGGTCTGATTTTGAGGAAGCTTGGAACTCAATTACCTCTGCTTTATTGAAAAGAATTGATACTATATTTCAAGCTTCTCAAGCTGGAAACAATGAAATACATGGAAATACTGAGTTGCAATCTAGCAGTGGGGGATTGAATGAAGAGTTGGGAGACGGAACAGAACAAAAGCAGACCATAGCAGTTTTTACTGAGGAGAGAAAGATGAATGCTGTGCAGAATAAGGAGCAAGAAATTTTGGAAGTTGATGAGATTTTGGCTACACGAATTTTTTTTTATAAAACCCAATCTGCATTTAAAGAGCTGTTTCCAGAAGAAGTTACATTTCTGCAAGAATTTTATAAAATGCAATCCCAAAAACTGCAAAATTTTACTGGAGTTAAGAAAGGTAGAGGGATCAAAGTTAAGAAGAAAGTTCGTAAAAAGGAAAAGAAGAAAGACTGGAAAGATGGAAAATAACCCTGCTTGACGAGATGATGGTCCTTAAAAAGTATTGTTTAACTGTTTAAAGATTTTGAACTTTTGGAAAAAAAAAACCAGACAGCGTTTAATGCCAGTTAACTAAGCGATGAGCGACGATGAGGAGGCAACCTACAGCTGTATTAGAATATTTTGAGAAGAATAAACAGATCACAGCAATGCTGATGTGTTGGGCTGTGAAATATGCCCTGACCTGAATGATTTGGATTATTTTATTAAGGACTGTAACAAATTTGGACTTAATTGCAATCGCAGAAGTTTTATCGAATATAGCAAATTGGAGTCTCCTGCTTGATGGTAATGAATATAAGTCAAAAGGACTATGGACCTAGGGCAATTGCAGCTGATCTGGTGGTTTCCCTAATAACGTCTGATGAAATTATTAATCTAATTTTTGACTGGATTTGATGGATACTATTTCAAATATAATTATAAAGTCACTCGGGGTTTTTTTTTTTATATAACGAAGCAATTTTTATTTAGGTGGGTAGACGCAAATGAAGATATCTTATATGCTGTTGGAAGATGTGAAGATAAGAAGATTAGCAACTGCTTCAATCTAGTACGAAGAATTTAAATGATTGATAAAGTTCTTAAATGATGTTCTTAGTTGATTTGTTAATATGTATTGATAAATTAATAAGAGGTTTGATTATTAATTAAAAAGTATTATTATTATTATTATTATTATTATTATTATTATTATTATTTATTAAGTGTTTTAATTATAATTGGACCTTGATGGTTTAAAAGTGGAGGACGGAAGAGTTTATATAGTATTTTTTTTTAAAACTGGGGTTTTTTGAATGAGGGTTTCCTTTTTTGTTGTTGTTGTTGTTGTTTTGTTTTAAATGAAAGAAGTTATAAAATATTTTGTTAAATTGTATAGACCTAATAATTTGTTAAGTAACAATTAGCTAAATTGAGTAATGATAGGTTTGATTAGGTAATACTTAATGGTTTTATTAATTGCTGTAATTATAAATGGATATTAATTTTGTGGAATTAGATGGAATAAGGAGAAAGAAGACTTGCTTTCCTTTTATCTATTTGTTTAATGATTATGATTATAATGAGTGTGAAATGGAGTTTAATTTAGAGAATTTAAGCTGTATTTTATTTTGTATTAGCTCTGGGAAGTCGGGGGGGGTGGTTGGGGAGGGGGGAGAAAATGTATGTAAAACTTTTAAAACTTTTTCCATTAAAAAAAAAAGTCCCTTCCCCTGCACCCACATGTCCATCACATGGTTCAATCAATCCACCATCCCAACTGGAGATGCCTCCTAGTCATGCCACTCCAGGTGCAGGCTAAATGTCCTTGAATCTCAGAGAAAAGAATGTTGTTATGGCTAAATACCTCTACCAAGTCTATGCAACCCCCACCCCCTCCTCCCAGTTTCTCACAGCACTAAGTGTGGCAGCGCTGAAGATCCAAAGGAAAAGATGGCCTCCGGGGCTGACAGGCTGCCCCCCCCCCCCCGAGAGGAATGTAGGAGATTAATTCAGTCAGTCCCTAACCACCTCCTCCCCCCGAGGATCCTTTGGCTTATCATTGAATTACTTTACTTTGTAAATTACTTTATCTGCCTTTACATCCCAGCTCTTAATCCAGATAGCCTCAGACAAAGTGTATCTTTTCCAATGAACTAAATATTGCAATCGACCCCTATGTAATTTAGAGTCTAAAATTCTCTTAACCTCATAATGAGTCTCCCCTTGCACCACTATGGGTTTGGGTGCTGGTTGGGTCTGTGGTCTCAATCTTGGACTGACTGCTGGCTTTAGCAAGCTGCAATGAAAGACTGAATGCACTTTCCCTAGTATGCGTGGGAAATTAAGCTGAACTGTCACTGGTTTAATTACTTTAACAATCGGAAAAGGTGCTAAGAATTTAGGTTCTAGCTTCTTACTGGGTAATTTCAATTTAATGTATTTGGTTGATAGGTAAACTTGATCTCCCACATGAAAGGGGGGCTGGAGAGATGGTGTTTGTCAGCTTGTTTTTTGTGTGCTTCCGTCAGTGCTTTCTTGGTATCCTCCTAGCCCTTCTTTAACAACTCCATCCATTTGGCTAGAGTCATGGAGGAGGATGGCTCTCTCGGCAGCTCAGGCATGGGAACAAAGTCCATGCCCCTGGTGACCTGAAAAGGAGTCAATCTGGTGCTGCTATGCACGGCGTTATTGTATGCCATTTGTCAGGTTTCGACATAATCTCAAATAAATTTCATTCTCAAACACAAAGTCTTTGATGAATCTCTCATTTATTGAAGAATTTACGATCCGACCTGAACTCATATGCAGCCAAAACTGATTCTCTGAAACCAACCCCTCCCTTTCTGCTTCTCAAAATCTCAATGCCCATTGGCCATCTTCCAAGTGAATCTCTTCTGCCAACTACTTCAGATCACAGGAATGTCCCCCTCCCTCCATCACCTGGGTTACCCTATCTACTAAGGGGGAGAAGAACACTAGATCAAATGCCAAGCTACTAAAACTTCAAACTGCTTCTGCTAGCTATTTTTTTTCTTTTCTCTTGGATCTTCATGGCAGCGATGAAAATAGAACAAGTTAGATCGCTGACACCACTTCTGCGAAAGGCAGCAGATCCACCCAGTTTTCTTGCTGGTAATCCATATAATATCTCATGTATTGTTCCATCATTGCGTTCATCCATTCTGTGGCTCTGTTTGTATTCAGATGAAAAGATGAGCTAAGCCCCTAAATCGATCCGACAGATTACAGGAACTCTCTCCAGAACTTGGCTGTAAACTGGATGCCTCGGTCTGAGATCACCCTGCATGGCACTCTGTGCAGCCAATAAATCTGCTTGCTGAACATCTTAGCCAGCTTCTTGGCTGAGTGTAATCCCGAGCAAGCAGTGAAGTGGATTTGCTTAGAAAATAAGGCATTTACCATCCAAATGACTGTATTCCCCCCACTCTCTGGAAGTTCAACTATAAAGTACATGGCGATCTCTCAGGGTCGGCGAGGTAAGCCACTTGTTGGAGGAGTCCAGGAGTGGACTCTGGTGCACAACTCCACATCGGCCTTCATCTTCAGCCACCAAAACTGTCTTCGGGACTGGTGAAGGGTTTTTAGGAAGCCAAATGGCCTGACAGTCATGAATTGTGGCTGTGCTGTAAAACTTGCAGCCTCAAGCTGGTGGGGACATACAGTTTGGACCCCTTCCAAACTAGCCCCTCTCTCATGGTTAAAATGTCTGTCTCATCATTAAACCATTGGTCAGCTGGGAGCACATCCTTTAGTGTTACTGTCAGTTTTTCTCACACAGGATCAGTTTCAGAGGTGGGATTCAGCAGGTTTGGACCAGTTCTGGAGAACTGGTAGTGGAAATTTTGAGTAGTTCGGAGAACCAGTAGTAAACATTCTGACTGGCTCCACCCCATCTATTCTCTGCTTCCCAATTCCCAGCTGATCGGGAGGAAATGGGGATTTTGCAGTAACTTTACCCTGGAGTGGGGTCAGAATGGAGATTTTACGGTATCCTTCCCCTGCTACACCCACCAAGCCACGCCCACCAAGCCATGCCCACCAAGCCATGCCACACCCACCAAGCCACACCCACAGAACCTGTAGTAAAAAAATTTGAAACCCACCACTGATTGGTTTGGTGTTTGGCTTAGCTCCTGGTGGTGATTTGCGCTGTTTGTTGTGAGGGACGGATGATGGCATGGCTATCGAATTGTGGTTTGCTTGATAATGCGTCAGCTAGCAGGTCCCCCTGCCAGATGTACTTTAGTTCAAAGTTAAATCACCGGAAATATTGTGCCCAGCAGATTTGCTTGGGGGAGAGTTTTCGGGGGGGGGGTGTCTTTAGGGCTTTGAGTATTTTATGATCAGTCCAGACCTCGAAAGGCACCTTGCTCCCTTCCAGGAAGTGTCTCCAGGAGAGGGGAGCCCAGCGGACTGTGTAGGCCTCCTTCTCCCAAATTGTCCACTGCCTCTCGGTGTCAGTGAGTTTTTTGGACACATGCACAAGACAAGAGCCAACCCTGTGGGTCCTTCTGCAGGAGCACTGCTGCTACTAGGGAATTGGCTCTTGGGCAAAAATCCACTTTAATTTTTCAAATGCCCTTTGGCAATCCAGTGACTAGGCTGGCGGTTGCGTCAGGCATGGTCTTGTAGGAGGGCCCCCAGTTTTTAATAGTTTTGTTAGGGGTAGGGCTACTTCTGCAAATGCTGGAATGAATTGTCTATAGAAGTTTGCAAACCCCAGGAAGTTTTGGAGTTCTTCATGGGTGCATGGGGGATGCTAGTCTAGCACCACTTTCCCTTTCCCTAGGTCCATCTCAACTCCTTCACTTGACACTCGGTAGCCCAGGTAGTCTAGGGAGGTCTTATGAAATTCACTTTTAGAGAGTTTTGCATACAGCTTTACGGCTAGGAGTTTTTTCAGTACTTGCCTCACTAACTTCATGTTAGTGCGGCATTCTTCCAGTGTTTCACTGAATATGAGAATATCAGTTAAGTAAACTAGGACCCCCTTATACAGGTGCTCGTGCAGCACTTCATTAATTAGCTGCATGAAGATTGCAGGGGCTCCCTGGAGCCCAAATGGCATCACTTTAAATTGGAAGCTGCCCGGTGGGCAGTTGAATGCAGTTTTCCATTCATCCCCCTCCCTAATCCGTATTTGATAATAGGCTTCTCTTAGGTCTAGCTTGGTGAACACCTTGCCCTTCACCAGGTGGCTTAGCATGTCCTTCATTACAGGGAGGGGGTACATGTTCTCCATGCACATGGCATTAATTCCACGGAAATCAATGCAGAATCTCATCCCCCCGTCTTTTTTCTCCTTGAACAGTACGGAATGCCACTCTGGATTTGGCGGGCTGAATGAAGCCCCTAGCTAAGTTGGTGTCAATTGTATTTTTTCAATTCAGCCATTTCTTTTGGGGTAATAGAGTACATTTTTGGCTTTGGCAACTTGGCCTCTGGCACGAACTCAATCACGCAGTCCATTGGTGGTGGTGGGGGGGTTACAGTCCTGTTTGTTAAAAATGTCCACCAAATTTTGATTCTCCTTGGACATCTGTGGGCAGCTGGGGAACTCCTTTGTGGCTGCTGCCACACTTTCCAGCCGATTGCGGCTGCCAGTGTTCGTTGCCTTTTGGCATTTGTCTGGCTGGATAGGCAGCAGTGGACCAATGCCTATTCTTAGCTTTCAGTAACCATCTTCCCATGTGATAGTCAGGCCCCATTTGTCCAGCCAAGCAAGACTCAGTATGATTGATTCAATCATTTTGGGGGTACTACAAATTGTATGAGCTCCCGGTGGTGCCCATCTCCAGTCTAACAAGTTATGTGACTAAAGTGGCAGGGGCTCCTCCTATTAGCATCCCATTGACCTGCTCAAAGTGGATGGGGTGCGCTAGGGGTCTTGTGTCTATCCCTAGTTGCTGGACTATGAGGAGGCTGATCAGGCATTTGGTGCAGCCTGTTTCTATGATGGCTTCTACGTTCCCTTGGACCCCAGTTTCTGGCACTATAATCCAGGTTTTGACTGCAAAGGGGTGGATGGCTTCACTTACCATTGGTCCTCTTCGCCACTGCTTCCACTGGCAGAGCCCAGAGGGGTTTGCAAAGCTGGAGTTTCCTCTCTCCTGGCTGGGAAGAGAGGAACCTCAATGGCTTGTTAGGCAATTCTCCCTTTGTCCAGTGGCTTCCTCTGGGTTGTCCTTCCCTGAGATGCTGAGCGGGTCCAGAGTTGAGGGACTGGGATGGGGGCCAGGCAGTCAGACACTTGGTACCCATGTTGGCTGCATCAGAAGCACTTGACCATCCCTGGCAGTGCCGGTTCTGGTGCTTCAGCTGGCTTTGCAGGGGCTTGGCAACCCAGGGTCCTCTTGGCTGGTTTTTCTGGGGTAGGCTTCCAATGTAGGTGGATCTCTAGGTCCATGGCCATGGCTATATTGTACCAGTTCTGTATATGGTCTGGAGCTCCCCTGATGCCGCAAGCTTGCCCGAGGTCCTGGTCTAGGGTCTCTTTGAAGTGGTGGATGAGAAGGCATTTGGGCCAGTCTCTCTTTTTTCTAGCCAAGCTCTGGAATTCTCAGCTCTGGAAGTCTTTGTGGGGTCAGCCAGCTTGCTTCAGGGTTTTGATCTGGGCTTCAGCCTCCTGCCTATGGGCTGTGTCTTTGAATCAAACTCATCAGCATCCTCTAGCTCTGGGGCTTCTTCATCATGTAGCTGGGCTATCCAACCCGCTGCATCCCCCTCATTCATACCATCAGCAATTGCTGACAAAATATCTCGATCGGTCTGATATTGGTCTCCATAATGGTCAATGTGGGACCAAGTCCGGTTGAGGAAGTAGGACAGCTTCCCCGGGACTGAACTGTAGGGGAGGAGCAGCTGGCTGAGCAGGTTGCAGGGCTGGTGCAGGTGGTGAGACCAAAGCTGTCATCCACTGATATTGCACCCACCCCTGGCCAGGGTAGAAGGTCCAGGGGGAATTTGGTCAGCAGGAGGCAATCTGAGGACCAGTTGGCAAGGGTTGGTTGGTTCTCGGCACCCCTAATGGTTCTCCCTGCAGTCCCAGGGACTGCACTGCACCAACTTTCGCAGGAGCTGTCATCCCAATACACTGGGCCCGACGGGGGAGCCTGAGGCACAATCCGCTTCTTGCTGAGTGAAACAAAGCTGACACTCCACTCTGGGTGGTTGCGGTTCCTGCACCTGGGAAGGTGAATGTGGGTTGAGCCAGAACACAGCCAGGCTGGCTGGTGGGGGGGGCGGGAGATTGTGCGATGCTGCCCCTGCTGAATTGGTCAAACTGCTGTGGAATACCCACAAGCGACTGGCTCTGTGACAGTGGTGGGAGACCCCACTCCCAGGAATCGCTGAGCTCAGGGAGTCTCGTCGCTCTCCATTCAAAGGTCTGGGCATGCTCTGCTCTGCTCGTCCCCATCTGAGGTTCCTGCAGCGTTGCCCCGATCACCAATTCCTGGGGCAGCACAGCTCCTGCAGCTTCACCCCATAAGGAAAGATCCGGCTGAGCGACCTGCCAAGGCACTGGCTCTTTGGGCTGGGCATCCTGTCGGTGGTCAGCCTTGGCAGCCTCCACTGCTGCCACCACAGCCTTGGAAGGGGAGTTGATGGTCTCGAGCAGGAACTCCGAACAAGTCCTTGTGGCTCCGTCCCTAGCTGCCCTCTTTCCCCCATCTTCCCTGAGTCTTTATGCCACCCGGTGATCAAGTTGGCTATCGGGGCTCAGGACCCCGGACAATACCCCGGGGATTGAGGTTTTAAAGGAGATTTGTATTAATGTCAGGGTTCCAAGTAATAACCCCAATCAAGTAAGACTCTGAGGCAGGCAGTTCCTCAAAGTTCCATTTTATTAGAGATGTCATATTGGCGCAATTGGGAAAACCCAAATCTGAAAGCTCCCAGGTTTTCCCCACCCAAGGGAAAGTCAAAGTCCATTCCCCTGCACCCACATGTCCATCACATGATCCAATTAATCCACCATCCCAACTGGAGATGCCACCCAGTCACGCCACCCCAGGTGCAAGCTGAACGTCCTTGAATCTCAGAGAAAAGAATGTTGTGTAATAGTAATAATAACTTTATTGTCATTGATTGTGTATACACAGTATACCCATACAGCAAAATTCACTTAACACTCAAAGACCAGGTCCAACACATAACAATCCCCCAACCCCCCCCCCCACCCCCCACAAATTCCCCCCCCCAAACCACCCAAACATCCACACAACAGACCAATGCTGTCCAACAGCTCACTGATGGTGGCCCTTTAATTCATAGTCGAGTGCAATTATAGCTCTGGGATAAAAACTATTCAGAAAATGTGTGGTCCAAGTTTTAATTGTTCTGTATCTTCTGCCAGAAGGCAACAGTCCAAAAAGATTGTAAGCAGAATGGGAAGAGTCTCTTAGAATGTTATGCAACTTCCTCAAACAGCAAGATTCAAAGATGTCATCCAGGGCTGGTAGCTGGAGCCCAATGATATTCTGGGCAATTTTAATGATTCTGTGTAGAGCTTTTTTGTCCACTGCAGAGCTGCTCCCATACCATGCAAGAATGCCATATGTCAGGACATTCTCAATGGTGCTGCGATAGTAGGACAGAAGTAGATGCTGAGATAGATTACCTTCCTGAGCATTCTCAGGAAGTACAGCCTCTTTTGTGCCTTCTTCACAAGCATGTTAACATTCATAGTCCATGAGAGGTCCTTCAAGATATAAATGCGCAGAAATTTAAAACTACCAACCCTCTTCACCTCCTCACCATTTATATACAATGGTAAATGTACATCTCTCTTCCTCCTAAGTCAATTATATGTTCTTTAGTTTTTTTGGTGTAAAGTGTAAGATTATTTTCTTTACACCACAATGTCAGCCCTTGTACTTCATTCCTGTAAGAGACTCATTGTTCTTATTAATGAGCCCCACCAATGTCGTGTCATCCACAAATTTAATAGTTGCATTGGTGTTATACAATGGGGTGCAGTCATGTGTATACAAGGAATAAAGGAAAGGGCTTAGCACACAACCTTGGGGGCTCCTGTGCTTAGTATCAGAGTAGAGGAATGGTGAGATCCCATCCTTACTGACTGTGGCCTATCTGTCAGAAAATCCTTTATCCACAAACTAATCCTCTGATTTATACCCAAATTGAAACAACCTGTTGGGTAAAATGGTGTTAAAGGCAGAGCTATAATCCACAAATAACAGCCTCACATATGTTCCCTGTTGTTCCAAATGATTCAATACAGTATGGACAACAATCGACATAGCATCATCGAATATATTACTCCTATATGCAAATTGGTATTGGTCCAATGTAGATGGAAAACTAGCCTTAATATAGTTCAACACCAGCCTCTCAAAACATTTCATGACAACAGATGTTAAAGCTACTGGTCTATAATCATTAAGGGATACCACTACTGTCTGCTTAGGAACTGGCACTATAGTAGATGCCTTCAGGGAGGTAGGGATAGAGTATTGTGACAGGGATAGATTGAAAATATCTGTGAACACTCTAGCTAGCTCTGCAGTGCAGTACCCAACAACTCATCCCATGATTCCATCAGGCCCAGCTGCCTTCCAGATGTTAACATTCTGAAAAGCACATCTCACATCAGAGAACTGCAGTAGAAGTGGTTGTCTATCGATGGTAGATGTTAATGGTTTACTATCAGTTATAAATGTTGGAATGATGGTCGTTTTTGTTTCCACCTCAAAACAGTTGAAGAATTAGCTGCTCAGCCAAAGAGTCACTATTGCTAGACAAACTATTTTTATTGCTCTGCCCCGTGATTTGTTGCAGACCTTGCCATACCTGACCAGAGTCAGAGTTCTCAAAAAGATGTTCAATCCTCCGTCTGTACGTAGCTTTAGCATCCCTGACACCCTTTTTCAATTCAATTTATCTGGCATAGAATTTTGTTACTGTTTTGTATTAAATTACACAAGAACAATGTGAAAAACAACTTTGAATATCTGAAATTTGGTCAAAGGAAACAATTATGTGAATGTATTCAAATATTACTTAATAATATAATTGGATTATCTTATTGCTTAAAAATATGGAAAAAGAGATTAGCAGGACTCTATTTTTGTTAACTTTTTTTCAGTAAAGGACCTTAAATTATTTACATTTAACTAAATGAAAGAATAGTTGTTCCTAGCCCAAGCCATCTGATTGCTTTGTAAGTAATATGGCCTATTGTTTAATCTTTTAATTAAATGCTGAAAATACTGGTATTTTGTAAAATCTCAAAACATTTGAGAAATTATATGTTATATGGACTTCAATTTTATTATAAGGAGTAATAGAGATTATCCTATTAGTTAAACATGACTTTAGATTTTATAATTTATTTTATTTATATGGCCAACCATCTCAGATTAGTGACCTTTGGTGGCTAAAAATATTTAAACATTAAAAAAAAACCCAGAAACACAAAGGAAACATGTATAAAACATGTTTATAAAACATGAGCTGGAGTAAAAGATACAGCACTCAAGAGACTTCATCAATTCAGAATATGTCTCTGTTTCATATTTTTGAATGGGCTCCTATGTTAACATCTCCCAAAGATACTATTAATTTTATACAGAAATTCACATGTGGCAGACAGCAGTAAAGTAGTTTGCTTATAGATCAATGTGTGAACTAAGTCCTCATTTGTTACAAAAATGTATTATAGTGTACGATAAGACTCAATTATGTTTTTTTCAGCATAGCTTAAAAACTATTGCCTAAAGTAGTCTGTAGTCTGTAGAAGTATTTAGAGGAAAATCATTTACTTACTGCATCTTTTGTAGAAATCTGTCTGTCTGTCTTCCTGCCTGCCTGTATACCGATGCCTTTTGAATAAATCAAAATTTATTTTTGTCCAAAATTTATTTTATTGTTGAGTTCAAAAAAATGTCCTTATTTAAATAGACTTTTCCACATAGTTTCCAGGAGGAGACGCAATTAAACTTTGATTTCAAAAGGAATTAGTCACATAGTATACTGATTACTGCTGGGTTCGTATTACTATTTGGTCTTATTAGGAAAGCATTTGTCAGCCTCCGCTTTCCTGCTTGGCTGCCATAGAAAGGGGGAGGGGGTGTGTGGGCTGTGGGGGGTGCAGAAAATGAAAGTTACTTAGAGGCTAGTATCTTAGAAGGGGAAATCGAAACCACTGTTATCGGGCCAACAGTCGTGACATTCCTGATTGATGATGCGGGCAGACATGCTTCCACCTGACCTCTAGAAGACCTATGGATTGGATGATTTACGATGGACAATGGGAGGGGATGATTTGTATATGCAGGTTCGTGGGTAAAATCCTTAGTTTCAGCTTCGCTTGGTTGCGTTCACTTTATTTGCCAGTAAAAGTACAGATTTATCATAACAATGGATTCTGGAGTTTTCTTTCCTGGTATTTGAAGGAAGCAAGCCTGACATTAAGCTGAAACTCATTTTCCCAGCCATCCCGGACAAACACCGAGGGGGCTGAACCCAAAATTATGTCTGACCAGGAGTTTGAAGAGGAACAGATGGGAGCATATGGCTCAACCATGACCTCACTTCAAACTGAACGGGACACAGCCGAACGAATGGAAGAATTGCAGCTGAGGGAGGAATCCAATACTGCGAGATGGTCGGTAGGAGTGGGAAGGATGCCGGAACAGGGGAGGACCCCCTGGGGAATAACTAGCTCCAGACCCCGACGGGAGGAAGCTGTGTGGATGCAGGAGCAAAAGGAAAGCCTCATGATGGCACAGGCATTACAGCTCATTCGCAACGTTGAAGAAAGCCGGAAAAACCGTGAGTCTTATGGGCTCCCTGTGGGGAAGGGAAGAGATTACCCCAGGGAAGAGCCAAGAGAAAGAGTGTGTGGGGGGGGAGAAGAAGAAGAAGAAACTAGAGGAGAAACAGTTCAAACCTCTGGGGGCCAAGTGAGAAATGCAGCAGCCCAAGGGGCCCCAGCCTTTCCAGTCCCCCCCCTGGCCAACGGGAAAAACCAAAAATCCCCCCCCCTTGACTGGAAAATATGATGGAAACCCAAAAACCCTGGGGCTTTTCCTGACCCAAGTCTGGAACCACATGCAAGATTGGGGGGAAGATTATTTGTCAGATGCAGCCCGAGTGAGATGCGTCACGAACGTGCTAGAGGGAGTAGCAGCTAATTGGATGGAGGTCCTCCACAATAACAACTCCCCCCTGCTGAGAAATTACAATCAGTTTATGACAGCCCTTAGAAGGTGTTTTGAAGACCACCTAGCTGAGCGGAAGGCGAGGCTCAGAATGAAGGGTATCCAGCAGGGCCGCAGGTCGGTGGCAGAATATACCCAAGAGTTTCGTGAGCTGGCACCTTACATGACAGGGTGGTCAGAGGCGGCCTTATTAGCGAGTTTCAAGGATGGGCTAAATGAAGAAATATACAAAGACTGCAGAGCCCCGGGGGGGGTCCCCGAAGACTTGCAGTGTTGGTATATAGCAGCTGAAGATGTGGAAATCGAGCTGGCCCGAAGCCGACTCCGAGGAAGCAGCACGAGAGACCCGTCATCCTCTACTTATCGTAAAGGAGCACCAAAGACGGCCGCGGGGAGAGCGGAATTCAAACCCAAATCGAAGCCCTTCACATGTTTCAAGTGTGGGAAAGAAGGCCATCGGGCTGCCGAGTGCTTCTCTAAACCAATGCCAAGGTCTCCCGCCCCGGTTCCTAAGAAGGCAGACAAAGTGCCCACGAAAGCTCGTGCAACCGCGCTGGAAGGAGAAGTCATTGAGTTCACTCCCCGTAACCAGGGTGAGCTGGGAGCTCCGACCACTGCCGAGGACAGCGGAATGGACTCCGACTCCGACTCCAGTGACCTGGTGAGTCATACCGAGAACCCTATGCTCATCCCCATAGAACTAAGGGTACCGTCCACAGGGACACGGGCGCAGGTATTAGCATTATTAGACTCTGGGTGCACTAGGTGCATAATCAGCCCGAAAGTGGTGGAGAAAATGGGCCTAAGACTTAAAACATTAAAAAGACCCATTGCATTCTGTCAACTGGACGGATCAATTGCGGGAGGGGGTCCAGCCACCTTTGCGACTGAAACGATTGAGATACAGTTGGGGAATCACATAGAGACCCTCAGGTTCATCGTGGCCCCTGGCATGGAATGGCCCCTCATACTTGGACTACCCTGGCTCCGTAGATGGAACCCACGGGTGAATTGCAAGACGGGGGTTTTGCACTTTCGCACCAAAAATCCCGAACGAGGAAAGAAAGAAATCCCTCTGGAGGATGGGCCAAAATCCAAAAAGGCAGAAGTGGCCATTGGTCACATTGAGGGGGAGGAAAAGATTCCAAAAGAGTACTGGGATCTTCGTGAAGTTTTTAGCGAAAAGGCTTCAGATACCCTACCCCCCCCCCCATAGAACTACGGACTGTACCATTGAAATTCTGCCCAGGGTGAAGCTCCCTAAACCAAAAATATACTCCATGACCCCGCGAGAACTGGAGGAACTGCGAAATTTCATTGATAAAAATTTAGAGCGGGGTTTTATACAACCAGCCCGACCCAGGGTGGCGGCGCCAGTAATGTTCCGAGAAAAGAAGGATGTTTCTTTTAGGCTCGTAGTCGACTACCGGAACCTGAACGCAATTTGTGTGGAAAACGTTTACCCCTTACCACTTATGAAAGACATGTTAGCCGGGGCGTGAAGAAGTGAAAGCTAAAAGTAATTATTGACAAGCCCCTGTTTGAAACGTAAAACTCCTTTTTGAAAAGTGGATGAAACAAGAAAGGATTTAATAATAATAATTGAAGCAGCAATACAAATTACAAATTGTAAAGGGTCCTTTTTTTTTCCTTCTTGAAACTCCTTTTTTTTTCTTCCTTTTTTTTCCTGTCCTTTTGGAAGGGAAGGAAGAAGGGGGGCAAGATGGCTGGTCTTTTTGAAAGCAAAGAAAGCAAAGGAGGGTTAATTAACCCTCAATGGTCTGATTTTGAGGAAGCTTTGAGTTCAATTACCTCTGCTTTATTGAAAAGAATTGATACTATATTTCAAGCTTCTCAAGCTGGAAATAATGAAATACATAGAAATACTGAGTTGCAATCTAGCAGTGGGGGATTGAATGAAGAGTTGGAAGATGTAAAAAAACAACAACAGATCATAGCAGTTTTTACTGAGGAGAGAAAGATGAATGCTAATAAGGAGCAAGAAACTTTGCAAGCTGATGAAATTTTGGTTCCACGAATTTTTTTTTATAAAACTCAATCTGCATTTAAAGAGTTGTTTCCAGAAGAAGCTACATTTCTGCAAAAATTTTATAATATGCAATCCCAAAAACCGCAAAATTTTACTGGAGTTAAAAAAGGTGGAGGGATCAAAGTTAAGAAGAAAGTTCGTAAAAAGGAAAAGAAGAAAGACTGGAGAAATGGAAAATAACTCTGCTTGATGAGATGATGGTCCTTAAAAAGTATTGTTTAACTGTTTAAAGATTTTGAATTTTTTGGAAAAAGAAAAAAAAACAGACAGCAGTTTAATGCCAGTTAACTAAGTGATGAGCGACGATGAGGAGGCAACCTACAGCTGTATTGGAATATTTGAGAAGAATAAACAGATCACAGCAATGCTGGTGTGTTGGGCTGTGAAATATGCCCTGACTTGAATGATTTGGATTATTTTATTAAGGACTGTAACAAATTTGGACTTAATTGCAATCGCAGAAGTTTTATTGAATATAGCAAATTGAAGTCTCCTGCTTGATGGTAATGAATATAAGGCAAAAGGACTACGGATCTAGGGCAATTGCAGTTGATCTGGTGGTTTCCCTAATACGTTTGATGAATTTATTAATCTAATTTTTGACTGGATTTGATGGATACCATTTCAAATATAATTACAAAGTCACTCGGGAGGCTTTTTTTTTATATAAAGAAGTAATTTTTATTTAGGTGGGTAGACGCAAATGAAGATATCTTATATGCTGTTGGAAGATGTGAAGA
>WNWU01013517.1:4244845-4256479 GCA_012654045.1 Ptyas mucosa
GGAGAAAATGTATGTAAAACTTTTAAAACTTTTTCAATAAAAAAGAAAGACATGTTAGCCCACTTAGGGAAGGGGAAAATTTTTACCAAACTGGACTTACGAGAGGCCCACTATCAAGTGAGAATTAGAGAAGGGGATGAATGGAAAACCGCATTCAACTGCCCCTTGGGATGTTTCCAATTTAGGGTGCTCCCTTTTGGACTACAGGGAGCCCCTGCTGTGTTCATGCAATTGATCAATGAAGTACTGCATGAGCACCTATACAAAGGGGTGCTGGTCTACTTGGTGACATTCTAATCTACTCCGAGAACATGAACGATCATGTCAAATTGGTGCGAACTGTCCTGAAAAAACTCAGGGCTGCTGAACTATATGCCAAACTTTCTAAGTGTGAGTTCCACCAAAGCAAAATTGACTACCTGGGGTATCACATATCGCATGAGGGAATAGAGATGGATCCTGGAAAAGTCAAGGCAGTAATGGAATGGGCCACGCCACATACCCGCAAGCAACTGCAGAGTTTCCTGGGATTTGCTAACTTTTATAGACAATTTATCCCCTCTTGCACAAAAATCGCACTACCCATAACCAATCTTCTAAAGACAAAGGGGGAATTAAAACCAAAAGCCTCCCGGCCTCTTGAATGGACTATGGAGTGCCAAGCAGCATTTGAAAAGTTGAAACGCCTGTTTGTTGCTGAACCAGTTCTCAAACACCTGAACATGGAAGAATCTTTCGTAGTACAGGTGGATGCCAGCGACGTGGCCGTGGGGGCAGTTCTTCTGCAAAAGAATGCCGAAGGGAATTTGCAACCCTGTGCTTACACTTCTCGGAAACTGTCCGAAACCGAAAGGAGATGGGCCATATGGGAGAAGGAAGCTTTTGCGGTGCGCTGGGCTTTGTTAACATGGAGACACTTTCTGGAGGGGGCTAAGCATCCGTTCGAGGTTTGGACTGACCATAAAAATCTAGAAGCATTGAAGACCCCACGCAAACTATCACCAAAACAAGTTCGTTGGGCCCAACACTTCAACCGGTTAATTTCACCCTGCGATGTTTTCCTGGAGGGAAGAATTTCATGGCAGATGCACTCTCCAGACTTCCTCAATACAACAGCACAAAGAAGGAGGTGGTGCGTCCTATCATCCCTTCGACACAACTAGCAGCGCCAGTAACGACTAGAGCACAAATGAGGTCCGATCCGGCCTCTCAGGCGATTTGCTGCAAAAACTACGTGAAACCCTGAGAATGGACAAATGGCTTCAAAATAACTCAAATGAATGCACTCTCCGTGATGGACTACCCTGGATTGGGGCTAAATTGTATGTTCCTGCCAGCTTAAGAACAACAGTGTTGCAGTATGCTCATGATGCCAAAATGGCGGGACATTTTGGTTTTGTTAAAACTTTGCAACTCGTCAAGAGACAATTCTGGTGGCCTGCACTCAAAAAGGACATAGAAGCTTACGTGGCAAGCTGCCCGGTGTGTGCTTCCGCTAAAAGACCTCCAGGGAAAACCCCGGGTTTACTTCAAAGTGTGGCAAGACGGAGCGCCCCCTGGAAGGAGATATCCATGGATTTTATTGTGGACTTACCAGAGAGTGAGGGGTGCACAGTCATTTGGGTAGTGACGGACTTATTTTCCAAACAAGTGCACTTCATCCCTTGTTCCAAAATCCCTTCAGCTAAAACCCTTGCGAAAAACATTTCCCGTTATCGCAAGCTGAATGGGTGAACAAATGTGATGTCCGGGCACCAAAGAAAGTACAATTGTTTCACACCAAGTATCCTGATAAACCCTAATATCTGTGTTATGTTGTTTCTCTTTGTTGTTTTCTCTTTCCCTATTTAGGACTAACGTCTCTGCTGCAGAGGGGCCGAATGTCAGCCTCCACTTTCTTGCTTGGCTGCCATAGAAAGGGGGAGGGGGTGTGCGGGCTGTGAGGGGTGCAGAAAATGAAAGTTACTTAAAGGCTAGTATGCTTAGAAGGGGAAATCGAAACCACTGTTATCGGGCCAACCGTCGTGACATTCCTGATTGATGATGCGGGCAGACGTGCTTCCACCTGACCTCTAGAAGACCTGTGGATTGGATGATTTACGATGGACAATGGGAGGGGATGATTTGTATATGCAGGTTCGTGGGTAAAATCCTTAGTTTCAGCTTCGCTTGTTTGCGTTCACTTTATTTGCCAGTAAAAGTACAGATTTATCATAACAATGGATTCTGGAGTTTTCTTTCCTGGTATTTGAAGGAAGCAAGCCTGACAGCATTGCTGTTATGTTGTATCTGGCTAGTTAGATCTGTATTCTGCCTCTTGCATTGGATATAGAATCACTTGTTAACTATAAGTGTGTAGGCTGCTTTTTCAGTCAACTGAAAATTGTCTTTTCACCCTCTTTGTTAGAATGGATTCTCTCAACCCTGGAGATCCCCTCATTTATGCAGAGCATCTGAGAGCCCAAGGAAATCATGATTTCAAAAGTGGAAACTATTCTCTAGCCATCCAAAAATATGATGAAGCGATACACATAATACTTCATTTCTTCAATGCCATGGGGTAATTTTTTCTTTAAATAATGAACAGTTCTGTGCTTGAATCCTTGAGCTGATATCACTTTCATTAAACTTATATATCAGAAAGTTATTGAGATGATTGCTGTTAACTTCAGCTATTTGACTTTTTTTTTTACATAGTAATCACAATGAGGTTGGATTATCTTTTATGAACATATTTACCAATATATAGAAGAATTGCCTAATGCATTTATCCAGAGGTGGTATTCAGCAAATTCTGACCAGTTCTGGAGAACTGGTAGCAGAAATTTTGAGTAAATTTCTCCTTCCAACTTAAGAAAGTAAAAACTCTTGAAACGTGGTTGTTCAAAAGAGACCTTTTATTAAGCAGAAGTGATAGCAAGCCAGTTAAAGCAAGATCTAAATACCCTTAGGCAATACAAGTAGAATTAAAGCAGTAGAGACCCCTCCCTTTAAGTCAGAATGCAGATTTTAACCAATACACAAGTCTGAAGCTGCTTTCTTTACTAGTTTCCCTGAGAACCCGAACAACCAAGCATTCACACCATTATCCTTTAAAGTGAAACAACTCACATGGCTATCATAAAAATTCCTCCACGTAAAGAGGATCTCAGGGCTCTTTGGTGCCAGGATATAGGTTGTAAGATATCTGTTGACACAGGGAATGCTAGTAAATTCGATCCAAGTCTCCCCCTGCTTCCAATTGAATGACAGTATCACTTTTAGGGATCTGACACTCTGGTGTACTGGATATAGCTGGAGGCTAGAATTAGAACTGAAGTCTTCCCTTTCAGTGAAAATGGATTATTCTACAGTAAGATTGATAACATTCTGGGCTACAACAACCATATTTCATTTCCTGCCCAAACCATCTATGGTCCCAGGGACTGCCAATCTTTCAGATTAAAAAAAAACCTATAAGATTCTGCAATCACTTCCATGCCTGAACCATAGCCTTAAGATGTCAAATATTTGACCTTGGTGTTTCCAATACTGACTGCCTAGCTGATATTCAAAGTTTATGGACTAATGTAGGTAATGCTCTTTGGATTGTTTTGTTATTTCACAGGATAAACATATTAAGTTCATTAAAAGTTTGTGGTTTCAGAAAAATTTCCAGAGCTACATGAGGAATACAGAGTTACACAAGACTGGATCTTCACTGTCTCAATTATTTTGGAGGCTTTCTCATTTTAGAATGATATTAGCAATAGCTCTTAGACGTATATACTGCTCCATGAGGGTGAGGTGAGATGCTCCCTAGAAGATAAGAATGATACTAGTAGGAATTACCAAGCATATGTAGACAGTGGGACAAGTATAGGATGACCAGGAGATTTTCAGGAAAGCAGGTTTGGGACCTTGTGTTTTCCATCTTGCAGGCTTCAGCATTATTGTGAATAATGCTTATTTTTAGTTCATATATTTTATTTATACATACTCTTCACATACTGATCAAACAAACCTGTCTTTGCTGTTTTAACTATTTTCACAACATAATCCAGTCCTACTTATCTTACAAATAGGGTTCCACTTTTCCCATTTTCAGGTATCAGTGGAACATTTATGGTGAAGCCTTTAGAGTTCTGTGGGTAACAAAAATTACTCAGTGGA
Source organism: Ptyas mucosa (assembly GCA_012654045.1). Classification (NCBI taxonomy): domain Eukaryota; kingdom Metazoa; phylum Chordata; class Lepidosauria; order Squamata; family Colubridae; genus Ptyas; species Ptyas mucosa. Next base: position 4,248,998 of record WNWU01013517.1, read on the forward strand.
CTCCTAACATGCTGTGGGGGGGAAAACTATAACTAATTTAATAAAAAAACCTCCTATCATTGGGTTATCTACAGCAGACAGCTCCTGCCAAGGATAATAGTTTTTCTGCCTTGTGAGTCTTTCAGTGCTTAAAGTGTTGTACTAAGAATTTATTTGTATCAAACAGTCTGAAATTCATCTATGTTAGTAAAGGCCTTAATTTTACTTCTATCATGAGAACATCTATGGATACCAAATGAAAAATTCATTTTTTTACTATTTCTGCTTTCAGCTAGTTTTTAAGCTTTATTCCTACACTTCTTCCATATTTATTGTATATAATTGTATTGTTATTTTCATCAAGAAATGATAGAGAAGTAGAACTAGAGTATTAGTCAGTTGAATGGTAGTATTATAACTAATATTAATAATATGATTAATATCATCTGCTAGATGATCACTGACAACTTTCTATTCACTTTGTTCTAAAAGCAGGAAATGCATCCGGTTGGAAAATGTACAAATTCAGCCAAATTCCTTTTGGATATGAAATACTTTGTAAGGAGGCCTCTAAGTTGTCAGAAGAAAGGAACATTCTGGTGACATACAGCTTAAAGGTTGGTTAGGTCAAGGGTATCTACATGAGCTAGGAGTCGTTTATTAACAGAAGATAATTTGAATCTATGCTCCAGTAATTTACAGAAGAATTATGATTGTTTGGCAAAGATAATGTAAAACTTTAGTAATTAGGAAATGTCAATTAAATATAACAAATGTATGTAATAAGGAAAACTGCTATATTAACAGAATCCTTTGTTTGAAAAGGTATAAAAACTGTGGTCTCAAAATCATAGGTTGTTCAGACTTTCAGGTATTAATCTGCTCTGAACCTTGTGCAATAAACTGGCTCTGACTGACCCAGAATGTTGTTTGGTCCCATCATTCCATAACAGTAGAAACTATTTTAAGAGAAATCTCTGTTTGCGAAGGTGATTTGCTATTTTCTGGTGACTTTTGCTTTAAGTTGCAATTCTGAAAGAAAATATCCAGTGAGTAATTTTATTCTAGCTATTTATTTCTTGTAGTGTTTACAAATAATTTTATAGTTCCCGTTCTTTGTTTCTGCTTGTTGGGCTTATCTGGCTTATCTGGTTTATCAGCACCTGTCTTATCCACAGGTGATTCCTTCCTGGCATTACTATATACAAGTTCTACAATATGTATTCTGTTATAGCAGTTATTTTGCTGCAGCTATTGTATGGTCTAGAGCCATGATGGCGAACCTATGGCACGGGTGTCACCGGTGGCACATGGAGCCATCTCGGTGGGCACGCGAGCTCAGCTCTAGCATACATGCGTGTGCTGGTCAGCTGATTTTCGGGCCTTCTGGGCCCACCAGAAGTCAGGAAACACACTGTTTCTGACCTCCAGAGGGCCTCTGGGTGGGGTGGTGAAGGCCGTTTTTGCCCTCCCCAGGCTCCTAGAAAGGCTCTGGAGCCTGAGGAGAGCGAAAAACGGCCCTACCGGGCCCATCATGCCATCACATGTTAAAAGAGGGGGGGAACATGAGGGGGCGGGGTGCATAGAATTATGGATGTGGGCACGCATGTGTGTAACCCCACCATGCTCCCCCCACTTTTGGCACGCGATGGCAAAAAGGTTAGCCATCACTGGTCTAGAGGCCAGCTATTCTAGGCCTCTAGAAATGAAAGAACATTCTCTGTCACATCCTATTCATGGAATTCCTTCCAAAGAGGATCAACTAATGCCCACGCCGGCATCATTCAGCATCAAATGAAGACATTTCTATTTTGCTCAGTTTTTTAAACTGACTTTTAATTATAATTTAATTCAAGTTATTCTATTATTATTTTTTTGCAAAAAGTTTTTTTATTTTTTTCCCAAACATACAAATTACATCCTTTCGGAACAGAGCTTTGATCCGGTCATCACTTTATTCAATTTTTAACAAAATCTTTAACAAAATTTTATCTATTCTATTTTGCCACAGCACTTATTTCTTAATCTTAGATCACATATTCAACTAATACCATTTTAAAAAAACCTAACACATATTTACTTAATCAAAATAATTACCCTTCTATTAACCCACCTTAATTCTTAATTCAATTAATAACTCATAATACAACAATTCTTACCCTAAATCCTCACTATTGACAATACAGTTCAAACAAATTTATATTTTATTATGCTCATTAAATCTTTATTCCATTATTATTTTATCAAATTTGAATCTTATCTTTAATTTTAAAAATATAGCAATTTAACATTTAAACATAGTTCATATTTCAAATAATGCTCTTTAATGCAATTTCCCAATTATCCTAAATTCTATCTATCAAACCATACCATTTATATAACACCAATTAAGTAATTTTTATTTATAGATCATAATCATATATTGTTTTAGTTTTCATTTCTTTTTCACTTAGGTAGAAGAAATGTTCAAATTATCGCAATTGTTATACATATTTATCCCAATTATTATGGCTGTCAATTTTTTAATTTAACCTTTTCTTTTATCCTTCCACTGTTAATCCCAGTGTACAAAATACATCTTTATTCCACTGTTGATCCCAGTGTAATCATCTTTATTTTTCTCACTGCTAATCTCAGTGTAATCATCTTTATTCACTGTTAATCCCAATGTAATCCTCTTTATTTTTCTTACTGTTAATCCCAGTGTAATCATCTTTATTCCACTGTTAATCCCAGTGTAATCATCTATATTTTTCTCACTGATAATCCCAGCATAATCTTTTTAGTTACTGTTAATCCTAGTATAATTATCTTTATTTTTCTCTCTATTAATCCCAGCATAATCATCTTTTACTTTCGTAGATATATTATTACAAATATTCAAATTATAAAAATTGTTATAGGTATTTAAACAATATCCCAGTTGTTATAACCATCAATTTCCTCAAGTAGTATCTTTTAGCAGCTTAATAATAAATTGGTTAATTATATCCATTGCTATATTTCTTTTAATGTAGTCTATTTTCCATATATTTTAACTTCAATCCCTATTTCATTTCTAAATATCTGTAACATAATTCTTCTCATATTTGTTAATCTCAATATAGTCATTTTATAAATTCAGGTCCTTGACTTCTTTAAATTACAATATCTTTATCTTCTTTATTTTCCACTTGTTTCTCCATCTTCATTTTCTTGTCCACACATGTATACTCCATTTCTATTTTTATATCCTCAAACTTTATCCTCTATGCAATATTATAGTTATTTCTTTTATTTCCATTCTCCAGATCAAATAATTGCTCCAATTATAAAAATTCCATTGTATTCCCTTCTATTTCTTTTTTTATTCCTCCAAAAGTCAAGCCTCTTGTAGACAAGAAAATCCTCCTCCACAAGTTCTCATGGTTATTATCTGTGAAGTTCACAATTTTCCAAAACAAAGAATCAAGTTACAATGTTCCTTTTTACTCCAGATGGTGTCTCTCTACAATCCACAATTTCCAATTGCTTAACAAGTATCCATTTTGTTTCCATTACATCACGATCTTACTTGACTTCTCTTTTTTTCTTTTTCAGTTTAAAAATATCAAATCATGTTTAAAGTCCAGTCCAAATTCAAATAGCTCTTCTCACTTCTTTTTTCTTTTCCCCCTTTTATTTATACATCCCCTTTTTTTCCTGAAGCTTATTATCCATTCTTTTAATTTTTCTTGCAATTTAAAAAAGAAAGGGAAAAAAATATCTTTATTTCTTTCCAATCCTTTGACCATATCTAATTGTTTAAAGTTTCCAATTAATTTGTTCAGAAATCAGTTTCCAATTGGGGTTTTTGTCTCTTCCAAATTACATTTCAAAATCTTCTTTGCCCCCATGCTCCTTAGCCGCTATTACACATTAGGGGTCTTATAGTTGTAAGATGTTTCTCTTGTTGTTATTCAAGCCTGAGTTGGCTGTCACTCACCTGGCTTCAAAAAAAAAACTCCGTTCCGTTCCTCTCTTCCTCCAGCTCTATACTTAGCCCGGTTGTCCCAGCTTTGTGGCAACCGCCATGGCTGCCACCCCCCGCCGCAGAATCACAGAGTTCCCTCTGACCTCTGAGGAACTTGCCTGTTCCTCTTGGTGGTCCGAGGTGCCTCTCTTTCTTCCCTGTCCCTGCAGGATGGTTCTGGTCTGAAGACCCATTGGCAGCGGTTCGGCAGCTGGGGTTTTCACGGCGCTCATCAGAGCCCGCTATTTCCCTGACTGTCTCACGGTGACACCAAACCGGAAGTTGGTTGTTCTAATTTTTGAATGTCTGCTTTGTATTTGCATAATTTATATTGTGGGTTTTTTTGTTGATTGCACCATATACATTATATTCAAATTATATTTTTGGTGTTCTTATTGTAAACAATCCAAAAAGCTTCAGTTGTTGGACACTTTTTAATAATAAATTTAATAATAAATTTTAGTAATAAATGAGTAGGTATAATATTAAAATAAAAAACCTTTTGCTCTAGCATTGGAACTATATTAACACTACATATTCCAAGCCTTGATTGGATCTGAAACCTTGGTTAAAAGGGGAAACTGGAAATATTTATTTAAAAGCCTAATCTTAGAGAATGAAGATTCCCTATTCTACCTTAGATTCAAGAGCAGAGTTAAACAGGTGGTAACACCTTATTTCCAGTTCCAATTTTTTACCCGCATGGATCAGCTACATCGTGGAATTCAAATAGATAGGAGATGAAGACCCCAAGAACAGGACATATAGGCTGATACTTGTGTTTGAAACAGATATAACATCCAGCTATATCATGAAATTATTGAGCTAAATTTAAAGCTGACAGGAAAAGAAGTATTACTAAGGCTGACTTGCCTTCATTTGAGAAGGGAGTCATTATTACATCCTCACTGTATTATTTGAACAAGTTATAAGGCTTATGCTTTCATTGAAAAATACTGTTCTGTAATGCATGGTCGGAATCCTTGAATAAATAGCATTAAAGCTGCAACAACCCAAGATTACTATATGCGGACTAAATGGGAAATATATGTATTATTTAAGTGAGATCAAATTATCTGTGCCTGATAATCTTTTTTTTTAAACTTTAATTTCTTTCAGAGATTCCTGAAAACTTTGCCTGTGAGATTTCTCCTACTTGTGCCAATGGCTTTGTAAAGTTATTGTTGGAGAAGCACATGTGGCATGAAGTTTTGTTACGGTTGGCCAGAAAGGCCACAGGGGAAATGACACCAGGAGATAGATTACTTAAGAACTGTTCTCTCTCAGACTTGAACATTGGCACCGTCTTGAAAAATATAAATAAGAATTATAAGCATCAAGTACAGCTCATAAGATGCTTGATAGAGAGAGGAGGTGAGCTTTTAATATATTGATATTAAAAGATATGCATCTGAAGAAAAATGAAAAAAATATTTTTAAAATATTTGATATTTTCATTTATGCATGCTGAATTTAGGAAAAATTCTTGGCATTTTTCTTTAGAACTCCACATCATCAGGAATTGCCAAATGAAATAATAATAATAATAATAATAATAATAATAATAATAATAATAATAATATTTCTATACCGCCCTTCTCCTGAAGGACTCAGGGCGGTGTACAGCCTATTAAAAGCACAAGACAGACATCAATTAAAATAATTTAAAATTTTAAAATAATTTTGGCTCACTTTAAAACGCCAAAATTTAAAACACCCAATTAAAATTATATTGATAGCCCAGCCTGATGGAACAACAGGGTCTTAAGGGCACAGCGAAACACCCAGAGGTCGGAGATCTTACGCATTTCCGGGGGCAGTTCATTCCACAGGGTTGGGGCTCCCACAGAGAAGGCCCTTCCCCTGGGTGTCGCCAGCCAACATAACTTGGCCGATGGCACCCTGAGGAGCCCCTCTCTGTGGGAGCGAACTGGCCGGTGGGAGGCTATTGGTGGCAGAAGGTGGTCTCGAAGGTACCCAGGTCCTATGCCATGGAGCGCTTTAAAGGTGGTGACCAGCACCTTGAATCACACCCAGAAGACCACTGGGAGCCAGTGCAGCTCGTGCAGGAGGGGTGTCACGTGGGCACATCGGGTTGTGCCCATAACCACCCGCGCGGCCGCATTCTGGACCAGTTGGAGCCTCCGAGTGCTCTTCAAGGGGAGCCCCATATAGAGAGCATTACAATAGTCCAACCGGGAGGTGACAAGGGCGTGAGTGACCGTGCGCAGGGCGTCCCGATCCAGAAAGGGCTGCAACTGGCGAATCAGGTGGACCTGATAAAAGGCCCCCCGGCCACAGCCATCATATGCTCTTCTAAAGACAGCCGTGCATCCAGGAGGACACCCAGATTGCGAGCCCTCTCTGTAGGGGGCAGTGATTCACCCCCAATAGTCAGCGATGGCACCAGCTGACTATATCGGGACGCTGGGAGCCACAGCCACTCGGTCTTGGAAGGGTTGAGTCTGAGCCTGTTCCTCCCCATCCAGACCTGCACGGCCTCCAGGCACCAGGACATCACATCAAGGGCATCATTGGAGTGGTCTGGGGTGGAGATGGAGTGGAGAATGGAGTGACTTGATACTGGTAGTTTAAAGATCTTGAAAATGAAGTTAAACTAATGAGAGAAGATTACTAAACTAATGAACAAGATTAATCCCAAGGGAGGAATATCATCTTTTTTTAATCTTCCCCCTTCCTCCCAATCTTTCCCATCTCCCCAATTTTTCCCTTTTCTCTCAAGAAAGAATAATCTTTTTAGGTGAACAGGGAATACATATTGATTGGTGGCCATACTTACAAATACAATCCAGGTATAAAAAAGACATAAAAGAATTTGGTATCGAGGTGGAAGCAAATCAATTAGACAAACTGTTGGTAGGCCCAGAAAAAAAAGTTATCCAGGTTACATAACTACTTATTAGAATATGATAGAGCAGAGGAGGTGGTAAAAGAACCAATGATAGCTTGGGTCAAAAATATAGGACACAACATAAACTAGATGAATGGGAAATGATCTGGAATAAAAATTACAAACTAACAAAAGCGGCAACATACAAAGAAAACCAATATAAAATGATATACTGATGGCATTTAGTGTCTGCAAGATTAGCAAAAATCTACTGGAATGTAAACCCTAAATGTTGGAAGTGTGGTCACCATCAAGGTACCTTCTTCTACATGTGATGGCTATGTCCCGAAACGAAGAGATATTGGAGCAAAATACAACATTGGCTACAAGAAATAATTAATAGCAAAATTGAATTGATTCCGGAAACTTTTCTCCTGGGTGTACTAAAAAAAAATACGATAAAAAAACAAGATATTTAATTCTACACATACAGCAGTGAGAATAGCATATGTGCAACATTGGAAAGGAAATATTATACCACCAGAGGGACTTATTATTCAAAAAATGTTTGACTGCCAAAATGAATAAACTCACATTAGAACTAAATGAAAAAAAGGATTCAGAATACTATACGGTGTGGGATAATTGGTACAGGTGGATT
>WNWU01013517.1:4256879-4328328 GCA_012654045.1 Ptyas mucosa
ACAGGGTGCTTTAGACCACTGTACTATCCAAGGCTCTTGTTGATCCCAGCTGTGTTGCCTGATCAGCAGAGGCTTTTCAAAGCATTTTTTTTGCATTTGCAGAAAAAAATGCTTTGAAAAGTAAAAAAAAAAAGTTGGCCATGCCCACCCAGTCACATTACCACCCCCCACCAAGCCACGCCCACAGAACCAGTAGTAACAAATTTTACATTTCACCCCTTCTATTCCTTCATCTAAGTCATTTATGAGGATATTGAAGAGTACTGAGCCTAACACAGCCCTTGTGGTATCTAACTGCTTACTTCCCTTCATGTAGATGTACCATTAAGGACTAGTCGTTGAGTACGCTTTGTCAGGCAGGTACAAATCCATCTGATGGTGATGCTATCTATCCACTTTTTTCTAGCTTACCAAAAAGTAGGTTGTGGTCTACTTTGTTGAATGCCTTGCTAAAGTCTAAGTATATTACATCCACAGTATTTCACTGGTCTACTAATTGAGTCACTATGTTGAAGAATGAAATAAGATTGATTTGGCATGATCTGTTTTTAACAAACCCATTCTGACTTCAGATACTAATTTACCTAGTATCTTCCCAGGTATTGATGTTAGGCTGATTGGTCTGTAGTTTCCTGGGTCTGTTTTTTCTTCCCTACCTGTTGTTATTATTCAAAACTTATTGTTTTGAAATTTCTTTGACACCATACCTGTGCTCATAATCAGCAGCAAGATAGTAGTATCAGTTTATAAGTATTATTTATAGGATTACCAGGTCTGAATAACAAAAATCCAGGCAATAACTAAGTGGTAACAAAGATTCAGGCAAAACCCAAATCCTTGCTGCCACCAAGTCTGGTAGCTTTTATCTTTTTCTTCAGCTTGAAAAATAACTAGGTTCTTCTGGGGAACAATTGGTTGTTGTTTTTTTACAGTTCTGTTATTTAAAGTAAGATAGCCATGCTTTTTTGCATATTCATTTCAAGCTTGAGTGCATTCGCTTACATGCATTTGTAGCAGTTCATTGTTGAATGTTTCATGTCTTCTGGAGATTTTTTTTTCTGAAGATTTTTTTCCTAACTAGCTGAAATAACGATCTGAATTTATTTTCATATCTCTCTGACATTATAATGTTACATATTATAAATAAACCAGAATGTAATGTAAAATATCATATCCTATATATATTTATGGTATTTCTTAAGCAGCCTCACCTAAAGGGATTGGAATTACCCAGGAGAAACCACTTCTGGAATGTTTAAAAAAGAATGATTTTGAATTGGCATATTTGTTCCTGAAATCTGGTGCAGATCCTAATTGTTTCTCCATTTGGAAGAATGACACTCCATTACATTCTGCACTGTCAATTTATCTTGATAAAAAAAGGTGACATTTTGATTTGCGTCAAAGGAAATGGATTACTTAACTATCAAGCATATGTAGCATCATCCTGTCACCATCCCCCTCAACATTCCCATCAGTATAAAATCAAGGCTAATCCTCTCACATCCTGTGTCACTATGTGGGAATTAAAAAATCGAAATGCAAAGTTGGAATATTTTTGATAGTGCCATCTCCTGTGTTCTATCATTTAATCAATCTCTTAGGGGATAGAAATTTTCCATTTCTTTTATGTCATGGTAAAATGGAAAGAAACATCTAGAACAGTAAATAAGACAAATCCCACCATATAATTGCTTGTATTTTAAGGAAGTGGGAAGCATTAATTCACATTGATCTCATGCCAATAAACATTGATGTAAAGCACCTATTTTAATTTCTTTTCCTCATGTTATCTGCTGTCTAAAATTATTCCAGATTTTGAGGTAGAGGAAAAATTTCAAAGTAGCGTGTGTACCAGAAGAAGCCGTAAGACAAAAAGAATATAAAAAAAGATTTATCACAAATTCCTAAAATGCAGTTTAGCTCAATATTAAGAAGATTGAATTTTGTTAGTTATTATTCCTTAATCCTTATCCTGAAGTAAAAACTTTAATGAGACTGGACAGTTCTAGTTGAATCCTGTAGGTAGCTTAAACTTATAAGTGGTGAACTGTGGAGCATTGCACAGTTGGAAAAATGATGTTCATATAAATATATTGTAAAAATAATTTTTAAAAATCTTGCCTTTTTTCCCCAGATGATCCTGGTATCAGTATCCTGAGTCATCTTCTAAAATTGTACAAGTCAAATCCATCCACATTTGCACATCTTAATCCAAATACCCAAAACAAGAGTGAAGACACAATATTGCACATTGTCTTTCAGAAAAATGTGACAAAGCAGATTACAAAAGTTCTAGGTTTGCTAGCAAAGTTTGACATTAACTTTAATTTGAAAAATAATTTAGGCAGAGATATTCATTACAAAATAAAAAAGAATGACCCAATGCTTACTGCTTGGAATGACGCGCTCAGTGAAAACAAGAAAAAAAAATGACATGATATTATGGGACAAAAATCCATTGCAGGTTTAAGCAGGTCACAAACAAAAAATTCTGCCCATTCTTCAACCACATTATCAAATGTGATATCTATAGAAATGTCATTAATCAAGGGGCTGAATGCAGATAAAGAAAAAGAATATGATGCATTTAAGAATAGGCCACTGACTCAGAAAGAATGTATTATGCAAGAAGTCACATTGCTAATCCAGAAAGTTGAATTCAGTTGTCGAGCACCCTCGACAATTTACAGAATAAGAGGTTTTCCATGCCATGTGGAAAACCAGCTGGCCGAACATATTAATGCCAGAATAATAAACACGGGTGTTGGTGATGGTGGCGAGAATGGGGCGATAGCAGTAGCAATGTTGATAGTGGGATTAGAGGGATTCAGTACAGCTATTTGTGGGATATTGGGAGTAGGAATTCTGTGCCAGATAGTTGGAACAGCCCAACCTGAAGCTGTAAACACAGACCGATGATGTCATATGCCAGCAACCCGAGGAAAGCTCCAGCAACTTCAAAGCAGGGAGGAAAGCATGCAGCTTATCAGCTGACACTGATTATGGACTATTACAAAACAGCTTGTAGCTTCAAAGTGGGGAGAAAAGCATGCAGCTTATCAACTGATGCTGATTGTGGGCAATTACAAAGCAGCTGGCAGGATAGCCTATAAAAAGGAGCTGAGTAGCAGCCGCTCTCAGCTCCAGCTTTATTCTTGTATAGAGAGCTGGCATTTGTTTATCATCTGTCGAGTAGCTGTCATTAAACAAGTTAAATCATAGTTTGAGTCATGTGTTTAACTCAGCCAGCACAGTCAGGAAAGAAAAGCCGAGAGAAAGCTGGAGCTCCCTTTTCATCCATCAATTGCCTACAGACAGTGAGTAACGGGTGGACCATGGCTAAGGGGCTGAATATGACAACAATACAAGAATTACCAGTGGTGGCAGGAGAAGGAGACAGGGAGGAGGTGATAGCTGAAAGTCAACAACTTGTGGTACATCCTAAGAAAACAGACAAATGTAATGAGGAGAAACAGGAAGACCGAGATATTCAAGGCATTGAAGATACCAAACCTCCTCAGGACATTGGTGGCACAGTTCAGCTTTGACTGGGAATCTAGGAACTTGGCTGCCTACCTCACCCATTTCAGGAATGCAATTCAAGGGCTGGAGAGAGAGACAGTGGGCCGAAGATGAGGAAGGGGAATGGAGTTACTCCACTGGCCCTGGAGTAACTACTATGGACATCCTAAAGGAGAGGTTTGGGGAAGCAAGTTTCTGGGATGCCCCATCATGGCAGCCTTGGGTGCCTGGTCTTGACCCCTCAGCATCCTGGCAGGGTGGAACGGGGCCTGCCCAGGGGGTGCCTTCTGAGGGTCAGTTTCAATTAACAAGTCCCAAATTGGGAGCAGACCAAGCCCAGGTTAGGACCAGAATGGAGGAGCACCACTTTCTGGTAGTTTCTACCTCATCCTTGGGAGACGCCATGCAGGTGTGACCCAATCATGCATGAGAGCACCAAGGGAACGAGAGGCAGTTCTGTCAGGGAGACAGCCACTGGAGCCTTGTGGAACTGAGGCTACTGCTGTTGGTCGTGGTATGGATAACATTCCTATGTGGGCTCCGGGGATGTGGCCCCCACATACACCATGGGGCCTGCCTCCTTTACAAACTGCATTCGACAGTAACCTGGAACGTGTCACTTTATTTTTAAGCCAAGTGATTAGTCATATGGATGCTTATGGGTGTATCTATCCCTCACAATGGGGTTGTCGCTGTTACAATAGTACTTACAGGTGAGGCAGCCGATTGGGTGGCTGACTTACACAGCGACCATGCTCGAGAATTGGTGGACCTAGGCCTATTTCTAGAAGCCCTTCAATGCCATTTTGAGGATGATGCATGAACCCAAGCAACTGAAGGGGAATTAATAGCGTTGAGACAAGGAGGCAGACCCACCAAAGAATATGTAAAAGAATTCCAGAAATTAGCGGGGAGATTGAGGTGGCCAGAAAGGCTTCTCGTGCATCAGTTCCTTATGGGGTTGAATAGGGAACTGAGGCAGGCCTGTGTCTACAGATGATTGGGTACCCACATAATGGATTGGTATAAAGTGGTGATGGAGTTAGATGTCGGTCTTTGAGAATTCCATACATGGAGTGCGGGATTGGATCAACCATGTAGAACGATGGGTCAGCAACTAGTCAGCCGTGAAGCAGTCAGACCGTTTATTCCTACTGGACTGAAACCAATTATTACAACTAGAAAACTCTTCTGGGTGGCTGAGTGTCCATTACCACCACAACAAATGTCAACCCCTAGAGCACCTAGTCTTGGGGACAAACCTAGAGACCAACTGCAGGTGACATCGGAATGATCCAGAGTAGTGACTCAGTATTGGTAGTGGCCCGGTAATGACGCAAACCTGCACCAGAATAGTATATGTCCTCCTAGTACGACCCAAGTCCCAGAAGAAACTGGGATTAGTGAAGGGGAGGAAGAAATACAAGACCCTATGGTAAGTGATCCCATATGCCCATTCATAATACTGGTGATCTTACGACACCCACAAATGAGGAAAGTGGTTGACCAGGGAGCATTAATTGATTCTGGGTGTATACAGTGTTTAATATAGCGGTTGGTGGTGGAGAGGCTAGGCCTATGCATAATGAAACTACAAACACCTATTGGATTTGAACAAATGGATTGGTCAACCTGGGGGGTTGAACAGCTACATACATCACCAAACCAGTGAGACTGGAGATCGGTGAACACTAGGAAATGCTCCGATTCATAGCAATTGACAAAATTATTGAACCTATTATTTTAAGGCTAGCCTAGCTTGATAAATGGGAACCTACTATTTGGTGGGAGGGGGGATTCCGTAGGGTGCGGTTGACACTTGGTCCAGACCCACAGAACATAAAACGTGGTAGTGGGGCAATGGGGAAGGAACAACAGGAAGTACAGAAGGGGGGATTTCCAGAGGTCTACAGGGATTTGGTGAGAGTATTTAGTAAGGATGAGTGTGAAACCTTACCACCACACCGCAATAATCTCTAACACTCTTAGAAGAAAATGATCTTGCATCTCCTTCAGCTCGCTCCTATCTTTGATGTATTCAACTGCGGAGCTTCTTGCACTGCGAGATTCCCCCTCTCACATGTCTGGCCCTCTCAGTTATCGAGGGCCACCCTTGAGGATGGGTTTTGGAACCCCGAGATGTGGTTTGCAAAAAACCGACGGCTTTGGGGTTTTTTAGATAAATTTTTAACTTCTATTTCAAGGGGTTCTGGGAGGGATTGTGAGAATGGATCTGGGGGGATCCATAAATCCACTGAATGGAGTAATGGGTCTGATGATCATGGACGGGGACAGAAATTTGACAAGGATATAGGGGGACAAAACGATGGGCATTAGTATAATAAGTGGGAGGGGCAGATATGACAGTAGCAGGGGGCAATATTATGTTTCAGGAGTGCACACTCGCTGTTTGCGAGTGATTGCACACTCCGACCCCCAAAGCATTCCTTGTTCCCCAGGTTGTTCAGAGTCTCAGGCCCTGAGTCTACGGCTGATGTTGTGTAATGCCAGGTCAGTGGTAAATAAAGCCCCCCTCATTCACGATCTTATTTTGGAGTGGGGTGCTAACCTAGCAGGGATTACGGAGACCAGGTTAGGCCAGGAGGGAGGAGTTCCCCTTGTGGAAATGTGCCCGCCAGGTTTCCGTGCATTCCATCAGCCAAGGACTCAGGGAAGGGGTGGGGGAGTGGCAGCAATTATTAGAGAAAGTCTTTGCCCGAGGGAGGCCACTGTTCCTCAGATAGCCAGATGTGAGTCCCTCCTTGTGAAGTGGGGTCAGGGGATACAGATAGGCCTACTGATCACGTACCTGGCTCCCTGCCACATGACGGCGGTCCTGCCTGAGCTGCTTGACGTTATAGCCGGGGTGGCAGTGGAAACCCCCAGACTTATGGGGGATTTTAACCTGCCATCTGCTGGTGAGATGTTGGAGGTGGCTCAGGAGTTCATGGCTTCCATGATGGCCATGGACCTGACCCAGGTAGTTCAAGGCCCCACCCACTTGGGGAATCACACTCTAGACTTGATTTTTGTCTCAGATCAGTGGCTGAATGATCTAAGAATAGGGGATCTAGACATCAAGCCCTTGTCATGGTCTGATCATTCTCTCCACATGGACTTTCAGGTCACTTTCACCACTTTCCTTTCACGCAGGGAGACGGAACCAACCAAGTGGTTCCATCCCAGGTGCCTGATGGACCCTGAGAGGTTCCTGACAGAGCTTGGGCCATTTCCTGAGACTCTGGCTCACGACTCGACTGAGGACCTGGTGGGTCAGGGCAGCTACTAGGACCTTGGACCACGTCGTGCCTTTGGTTTCCGGCATCCCGGTATAGTCAGCTGGTACTATCACTGACAATTGGGGATGAGACCTTACTTCCCACAGAGAGGGCTCGCAACTTAGGTTTCTCCTGGATTCACGGCTATCTTTAGAAGAGCACATGACGGCTGTGGCCAGGGGGGCCTTTTATCAGGTTCACCTGATCCATCAGTTGCGTCCCTTTCTGGATTGGGACGCCTTGCGCACAGTCACTCATGCCCTAGTCACCTCCCGTATGGACAACTGTAATGCTCTCTACATGGGGCTCTCCTTGAAGAGCACCCGCAGGCTCCAGCTGGTCCAGAGTGTAGCCGCGCGGGTGATTATGGGCGCAACTCGTTATGCCCATGTGACACCTCTCCTGCGCGAGCTGCACTGGCTCCCGGTGGTCTTCCGGGTGTGATTCAAGGTGTTAGTCATCACCTTTAAAGCGCTCCATGGCTTAGGACCTGGGTACCTACGAGACTGTCTTTTGCCACCAATAGCCTCCCACCGACCAGTTCGTTCTCACAGGGAGGGACTACTCAGGGTACCATCAGTCAAATCATGCTGACTGGCGACTCCCAGAGGAGGGCCTTCTCTGTAAGAGCTCCAACCTTTTGGAATGAACTGCCCCCGGAGATACGGAATATCCCTGATCTCCATGCTTTCCGCTGTGCCCTCAAGACCCTGATGTTCCAACAGGCGGGGCTAAACATATGAACATGTGAATGATCTTTTAAAATGTACACCGCCTTGAGTCCTAGGGAGAAAGGTGATATAGAAATATAATTAATAATAAATAAATAAATAAATAATGACTGTGCTATAGAACTGATACCAGGGGCCAAATTACCAAAACCTCATATATATTCCATGACCCCAAGGGAGATGGAAGAACTACAACAGTATATCGATAAAAACCTGGCTAGGGATTCATCCAGCCCAGTAGATCACATATGGTGGCACCTATACTATTCAGAGAGAAAAAAGATGGTGGGTTACATCTCTGTGTTGATTTTAGGGCCCTTAATGCTGTCTGTGTGGAATCACTATACCGTTTATCACTTATCACAGACTTGCTCACCACCTTGGTGACTGGTAAAATATTCACAAAACTTGATCTACATGAGGCCTATTATAGAGTATGTATCCGCCCAGGGGATGAATGGAAAACCACGTTCAATTGTCCCCTGGGGAGTTATAAATTCTGAGTAATATCATTTGGGTTACAGGGAGCCACAGCCATATTCATGCAACTTATAAATGAAGTATTGCATGAATACCTGTACCGAGGGGTGTTGGTCTATCTGATGACATCTTAATCTACACATCTACGATGGAGGAACATATCAGTCTAGTTAGGCAAGTGTTAAACAAATTGCTGGAGGCAAAACTATTTGTGAAACTCTCAAAATGCAAATTTCACTGCCGGGAACTCGATTACCTAGGTTTTCAAATAACCAGAGAAAGAATAAAGATGGACCCTCTGAAAGCAAAGGTGGTGTTGGATGGCAAGCCCCAAGAACTAGAAAGCAATTGCAGAGCTCCCTTGGGTTTGCCAATTCATCCAGACAGTTCATCCCATCTTTCACCAGGATAGCGTTACCCCTGGCGGATTTATTACGAATTAAGAACAGTCATCCTGGTAAACCCAAACTGAGACAGTTGTTACTATGGACAGCCTCATGCCAAACGGCCTTTGAACGGCTGCCTAAAATAATTATTCACAAAAAAACTGGTTCTTAAACACCCAAATACAGTACAGCCATTTATTGTACAAGCTGATGCGAGTGATGTTGCAGTTGGGGCAGTGATAATCTCTCTCTCCTTTCCTCGTAGGATGACACCTGGTGGGGGGGCTGCATGTCGAGCACCCCGACAACTTACTGAATAAGAGGGGCATTCCATATGGAAAACCATCTGGCCAAACATATTAATAAACATGGGTGTTGGTGATGGTGGCGAGAATGGGGCGATAGCAGTAGCAATGTTGATAGTGGGATTAGCGGGGTTCAGTACAACTGTTTGTGGGATATTGGGAGTAGGAATTCTGTGCCGGATAGTTGGAACAACCTGAGGCTGTAAACACAGACCGATGATGTCATATGCCAGCAACCCGAGGAAAGCTCCAACAACTTCAAAGCAGGGAGGAAAGCATGCAGCTTATCAGCTGACGCTGATTGTGGACTATTACAAAACAGCTGGAAGCTTCAAAGTGGGGAGAAAAGCATGCAGCTTATCAACTGACGCTGATTGTGGGCAATTACAAAGCAGCTGGCAGGATAGCCTATAAAAAGGAGCTGAGTAGCGGCCGCTCTCAGCTCCAGCTTTATTCTTGTATAGAGTACTGGTATTTGCTTATTATCTGTCGAGTAGTTGTCATTAAATGAGTTAAATCATAGTTTGAGTCATGTGTTTAACTCGGCCAGCACAGGCAGGAAAGAAAAGCTGAGATCAGTGAATTTTCAGGAAAAATTGATTCAGAGACATTTGAGATACCAAAGCAATTTTCTTCAGCAGCAAAAACTGAAATCAAGGGACTTCTGGCAGTGACGTCATAGTGCCAGGAACAAGAGAACGGCACTCCGTTCTCAAAGTTCCAATATTTTCGATTAGGAAGCCAATCCAGGCGCTATTACCTCAGATGGGTCAATAGAAAAAAGATGAAACCCCTGAGGACCTCGGTGAAGACAGCAATCCCTCCAAAGGTTCAGGGGAAACCTCTTAATTCTGATTGGAAAAAAGCCAGCCATTTTGGCTGGCCTAAAACATTGACAGCTGATTAGTGGGAAGCGAAGATCAAATTAAAGAAGACATAGGTAGGAAACAGAAGGAAGAAAAATGAGAATAGAAGAAGATAGTGCTATAAAGTATGAACAGAAATGGGTGAAAGTGAGACTCCAGGCAAGTGGCGATAAGCGGCGACGGAAAAATGAGTGGAGCAGAAAACTTAAATTGACAGTGACAGCGCAGAAAGTGACAGGCAGTGGAACCGGAGCAACTCCAAGAGAAATACCACTAAGGAGTTGTTGATTACAAAATAAAACATAAAACAAATTGATTTTGAAGAGGAAAGTGTTTGGAATTAGAACTCTAAGTGAGGTGAGAGAGACCAGAGAAGATCGGAAGAAACAATGTGGGGCGAGAGGTGATTTTGACAGCAGAAAGTCAAATGAATGGCAGAGATTGGAAACTATAACACGAGCAAGTAGAAGGTGAATCTGGTAGAAATCTGAGTATTAAAATAAATCATTTTGTGGAAAAGGATGATATCTAGAGGAGGGAGGAAGAGGAGACAGACAGACCTTGTTATAAGTGGAGATTGTGACGAGGTGAGCGACTGACAGCGGATACCGGAGGAACAGAGTGAATTGCTGACTGTTATACAGAACCTTCCTGTCTGGAAATTAACAAGTAGTGGAGCTAAATTAATTCTATTAAGGTCTTTTTACTGAACACTTGGATCATATTTGGACACTTGGAATTGGACATTTTGAGTGTTGGACATTTGGATACTTAACTTAAAGGACATTGGATACAATTAACAGAGAGAAGAAATTGGAATGATGCAAGACTGAAAGAAGAAGATACTATAAAAGGAGGAAGGATAACATTTAATGAAATAAAATCCAGCTATTTAAACTTTATTAATTATTAATTAATTATTAATTACTAAATATTAAATAAAAAGTGACATATATATTTTTTAGACTGCTATATATATTTGTTAGACCAGTTTCTGTGTTTATACAGTGATATATCATACTATTTAACCTTTTATTATCTTGCACACTTAGACCAATATTATAGTTAAATTAGATTGATTATATATATTGAAGAAAATACATTGTGTATAGTAATTAAGGATAATTGACATTAGCTAATAGTAACTTAATAGTAGAGTAATTAATTATAAAAGAAAAAGTTGTTATTAATGAATTGCTGAAAATTTATTCTTGAATTAATGAATTGTTGAAATCTTAAACTTTTCCCTTTCCTTATTTAAGAATATTGCAAAAACGTAAAATAGGATATTTAAAACTGTGAATAAATATACGGAATTATATACAGAGATTTTGATCGTGTGATAGAGAAATAGCAATATAGTAAATAGTAAATATTACCCCGCTTGGGCATTATTTTAGGATTGTTAGATGCTATAATTTGAACATTAATAGAGATAGAAACACAAAGATCTAAATAACAAATTAGTATATGAAATTTTGGGGACAGATAATACAAAAAGTACAAATGGCAACTACAGGTTCATCAACAATCACTAAGACAAGCAAGAAGATACCCTCAAACTAGATGACACTCTCAGCTTCTCCAGCGCAGCAAAGGCCAATTGACACCACGTCAGGGACAAAAAAAGAAAAGGCAACCTCCATCCTTAACATGCAAAACATATAGCCAGTACTAGCAATGATTCAAGAGGGAATGAACAAAATGCAAGAGTCCATAGCTAATAACCATGAAGAAACAAGGAAAAATCACAAAGAACTCAGGATAGATGTGGGAGAAATAAAAGATACGCAGAGATTGAAAACAATTATTCATAAATACATCCACCCAAACCAAAATGGTTTTGTTCCGAGAAGACAGATCAAAAATAATATGAGAACAATCATTAACGTCCTTGAGTACTATGAGAAAAAATTGGACAAACAATTGGCCCTAATTTTCCTGGATGCGTAGAAGGCATTCAATAACTTAAATTTGAATTTTCTTATACTACAATTGGAGGCGATGGAATTTGGCGATAAATTTTTAAACATGATTAGGAAAATATACTCCTCCCAAATGGCCAAAATTATAATCAACAGGGATATGACGGAAAAATTTGAGATATCAAAGGGAGTGAGGCAAGGATGCCCTCTATCCCCATTACTGTTTATAATACCCTTGAAATCTTATTAAATGAAATTAGGAAAGACAAAGAAATAAAAGGTCTGAGAATAAAAAAAGAGGAGTATAAACTGCAAGCCTTCGCTGACAATGTGTTGTTTATCGTGGAACAACCAGAAACAACAGGAACTAAATTATTAGGGAAAATAGAGGAATATGGAAGAGTGGCCGGTCTCAAAATCAATAAGCAAAAAACAAAAGCATTGACGAAGAATTTGACAAAGGCACAGGAGAAAGAATTAGAGGATAATTTAGGAATACAAATAGTAAAGAAAGTAAAGTATTTGAGAATTTGGCTCACCAATAAAGCAACATCAATTAGAGAGGATAATTATACTAAATTAACAAAACAGACAATTGCAAATTTCCCCATTTTTCCAAATCTTGTCCTATTCTGTTGTTTAACCTTGTTATAATTATTTTCCTTAAGAGAATTGCACCTTGCTGTCAATTGTATCCCCAAATATTTTACCTTATTCGTAACCTGTATAATTGAAATCTCCATCAATTCTCCTCTTTGCTTTTTCAACATATTTTTAGTCATTATCTTTGTCTTTTCTTTATTAATTTTTAGTCCAGCCATTTCTCCGAACTCTCCAATTCTTTCTAACAGTTTATTTATTAATGCTAAAGGTTCTTCCATAATAAAAACCAAATCGTCTGCAAAAGCTTGTAGCTTATATTCCTCTTTCCGGATGTTCATACATTTTATCTCCTTTTCTTCTCTAATATTTCTATTTAGCACTTCTAATGTCAATATAAACAACAGTGGGGACAGTGGGCATCCTTGTCTAGTGCCTTTCTCTATTTCAATATATTCAGACAATTCTCCATTTATCATTACCTTAGCCTTTTGTTTTGAGTATATCGCTTCAATTGCCTGAAGAAATTTTTTCCCAAAGTCCATCTGTAACATCATGAATCGCCAATTGACATTGTCAAAGGCTTTTTGTGCGTCTAGAAATATCAGCGCCATCTGCTTTTCAGGATGTGCTTCATAGTATTCTAAAATGTCCAAAATTATTCTTATATTGTTTCAAATTTGTCTTTTAGGTAGGAATCCATTTTGGTTGGAGTGTATAAAATTATTCAAATATCTCTTAAGTCTTTCTGCCAATATCATAGCAAAGATTTAAAATCTGCATTTAGCAGGGATATCAGCCTATAGTTTTTGATTTGTTGTGGGTCTGTCTCTTCCTTATGAATCAAAGTGATGTATGCCTCAGTCCATGTCTTGGGCATTTCTTTTTTTCCCATTACTTCATTCATAACCTCCAGCATTGGGATCAATAGTGATTCTTGTAAAGTCCTATAATATTCAGCTGGCAGTCCATCTGGACCCGGTGCCTTTCCATTCTTCTGTTTTTTAATTGCTTCAGTTAACTCCATCATCATTATATTTCCTTCTAATAATGTCTCAACCTCTTTGGGAATTTTTGGTAATTTAGCTTTTTGTAGATACCTTGCCACTTTATCCTCTTCTATTGCATCTTTCTTGTACAGTTGTGTATAGTATTCCTGTATTATTTCCCCCATCTCTTTGTTTCCAAATCTACTTTGTTCTCGATGATCAATTAATTGCATTATTTTCCTTGATTCTCTTTCTTTTTTCAATTTATATGCTAACCATCTGCCAGGTTTATTTGCATTTTCAAAATAATTCTGTTTAGCAGTTCTTACTTTTTGCGCTAATTCTTCCTTCTCCAGTAGATCCATTTTATAGTATCCATTTTAATTTTTACATCTTTCTTGTGTGGATCTTTCTGGAGTTCTTTTTCAAGTCTTTTATGATCATCTCTCAATACTTTAAGGGTTTGTCTTTTCTTTACATTTCTTTTCCATGTATAATCAATGATTATTCCTCTGGCAAAGGCTTTCATTGTATCCCAACGGCTTTGTATTGATGTTTCTTTCTTATTCTCCTTTTTAAAAAAAGTCCAGTTCTCGTTTCATTTTCTGTGTAAAATCTTTCTCTTTTAATATTGTATTATTCAATGTCCATCTAGATCTGCCTTTTTGCCCTTTCCAAATAGCAATCACTGGATTATGATCCGCCCATGTATTAGTATCTATGTTTACTTGTTCAATATTTAAAGTCAATTCCATTGTTGCCCATATCATATCCAATCTAGACCAAGATAAATGTCCATCAAAGTAAAAAGTATATTGCCTATTTTTCCCATTTCTCTCCCTCCAAATGTCTTTCAAGTTTATTTCCTCTGTCATTTTAAAGAAAGTCCTCGGCAATCTTTCTACTATGTCTTGTTGTTCTACTTGTTTTATAATCCAGTTTTTCATCTACAGTTCCATTAAAGTCCCCCATCATGCAAACATTTTCAGTCGGTTTCAATTCTCTTGTTATGTAATTTCCTGTAAAACTCACTCTGATTATTGTTAGGGCCATATATTGCTACTAAGAGTAATTTTGTATTGTTATCAATTAATTCTACCATCAAAATTCTGCCTTCTGAGTCAGCATACTTCTCCTCAGCCATAAATGTATTTCTTTTTTTTTAATTTTAAAAACAAAACTTTATTCATTTATAAAGACATTTAAAACATACAAGTTTCTCTTAATCAAGAGACAAATTTACATATACAATACACAACTTCTAACTAATTTCCGTTATATATATATATATACATATATGCCGACATACCGTGGCATATTTCGTTTTCTATTCCTCTGACAGTGCTGTTTTTGATTATATTGATTTCTTCTAAATTCCGTCTCTACCCATTTCCCTTTCTCTGGTTTATCCATTGATACCATTTATTCCATATTGTATAATATTTTGAGTCCTCCTTATCCTGTAACTCTAAAGTTAGTTTGTCCTTTTCTGCGCATGTATATATTTTTTGTATTAACTCCTGATCAGTTGGCATTCGATCTGTTTTCCAAAGTTGTGCTAATGCTAATCTTGCCACCGTAATTATGTGGAGTATTAAATATTTTATATCATTTCTAATCTTCTTTTTAATCATGCCTAATAAAAAAATTTCGGGTTCTAATTCAATTTCATAATCTGTTATTTCAATTATCCATGTTTTTATCTTATTCCAATATTTCTTAATTTCTGGGCAGAGCCACCAAGCATGATAATTAATTTGGGGGTTGTTTCTATTGGATCTTCTATGAAGAAAACAAGATCGTCCGTGAAGGCTTGGACCTTGTAATCGTCTCTCTTAATCTTTAATCCTTGTATTTCTTTATTTGCCCTAATTCTAATTAACAAATTTTCCAACATTAAGATAAAAAGTAGGGGCAATAGTGGGCATCCCTGCCTTACTCCTTTATTTATTCAAAAAAATTTCGTTAGGTCCCTGTTTACCAAAATACATGCTTTTTGGTCCTGGTATATTGATGTTATCATTTTTGTAAATTTCTCACCGAAATTCATACTTTTAATTTGTTGTTTCATAAATTGCCAGTTTACTTGGTCAAACGCTTTTTGTGCATCCAGAAAGATCAGGGCCACCTGTCTCTCTGGATGCATCTCATAATATTCTAGAACATCCATTACCATCCTTAAATTATTTTTTATTTGTCTTGTGGGTAAAAAACCATTTTGGTCCTGATGTATTTTGTTATGTAATATTTTTTTCAGCCTATTAGCAATTATACTCATAAAAATTTTATAGTCGGTGTTCAACAAAGAAATCGGCCTATAATTTTTTATTAATGTGGCATCTGCCCCCTCTTTTGGTATTAGGGAGATGTACGCTTCTTTCCACGTGTTTGGTAATTTTGCCTCCATCAGGGCTTCATTATATATTTCTAATAATATTCCGTTTAATAATTCTCCAAATGTTTTATAGAACTCCGTTGGTAGACCATCGATCCCCGGAGTTTTATTATTTTTCTGTCTTTTCAGCGCTTCTTTTAATTCACCTGCCGTAATCTCCCTGTCTAATAATTCTTTTTCTTCCTCCGTTAATGTTTGTAGTCCCTTTCCTTTTAAGTAATCTTCAATTTCCTCTGTTGTTACTATATCCTTCTCATAAAGTTTTTGGTAATATTGGAGTATTATTTCCTTTTTCTTCTCTATACTTTGTTGGATCCTCCCCTCCTCATCTTGTAATTTCTGAATTGTTCTTTTTTCTCTTTCCTTTCTCAACCTGTATGCCAACCACCTCCCCAGTTTATTTGCGTGTTTGAAATAATTCTGCCTTATATATGTTAGAGTCATTACATATTTCCCTTGTTCTAATATATTTAACTTATGTTTTGCCGCTATCCATTTTACTCTTGTTTGTTCATCCCCTGGTTTTCCTTGCAATTTACTTTCCCAATTTTGAATTTCTTCTTGTAATTTATTATATTCTTTTTCTCTTTCTTTTCTATAATGTTTTGCATTATATGCTATTGTAAGGCCTCTTATGTACGCCTTGGTTGTGTCCCATAAATTTTGTAGGGAGGTGTGTTGTTTCGTATTCTCCTTATAAAACAGTTCTAGTTCCTTTTTCATATATTTCATATATTCTTTTTCTTTTATTAACTGAGTGTTCATTGTCCATCTGTTTTTCTTTCTCTGCTGCTCCTTCCACGTCATCATTAATGGGTTGTGATCCGCCCACTCGTTTGGTAGAATTTCCACCGCTTCTATTTCCCTCATTAATATGCTGGATACCCATACCATGTCTAACCTAGACCAGGACTTGTGTGGGTTCGAGTAATATGTAAATTGTTTGGTTTCAGGATTATAGAACCTCCAACTATCTATCATGTTTAACTCTTCCACCATATCTGTAAAAGTTCTGGGTAATACATTTTTCTTATTTTTATTTTGCTGGGTAGATTTATAGTCTTTTCTCATATCTAAAATAGCATTAAAATCTCCAATCAGACATACATTTTCCATTTTTTGATCCATAATCTTCTCATGCACTTTTCTATAGAATTCTAATTGTTTACTGTTTGGTGCATATATTACTACCAATAATATATATTTGAAATCAAGTCTTAACTCTATCATCACTATTCTACCTTCAGTATCCATATATCTTATATTGCTATCTATTCCTTCCTTTATATATACCACTACTCCTCTTTTTTTTTTCTTCTGCCAAAGATGAATATGCTTTACCTAATTTCTTATTTTGTATATATTTTATGTCTTGTTTTCTTATGTGTACCTCCTGGAGGCACACTATATCCAATTTTTGTTTCAGAATTTTTTTGAAAATTTGGTGTCGTTTGGATGGTGAGTTGAGTCCATTTACATTCACTGACAAAATTTTTAGAGTTCTTTCCATTTCTTACTGACTTTCCTGTTGTTGTTTCTTCTTTGTTTCTTCTTGTTCTTTTTTTTTTGGCCTCTTGTTTGCACTCCTCCTTCCTCCTGAGTGTCTCCTTCATCTTCTTTTCCTCCTTGTGGTGGAGTTTTTTCACGTTCCGTCTCTGCTTTCCTTTTATATTCCTTCCTCCTTCTTCTTTACTATCACTTGTTATCTCATTTCCTGTCATTTGATCATATAATTCCCTCGCTTTGTTCTGCGAATCCACCTTTATTTTCCTTCCCTGCCATGTTACTAACATCCCTTCCGGCGGCGTCCATCTATATGGTATATATCTTCTATTTAGCAGTGTGGCCAGGAACCAGTACTCTTTTCGCAAGTCTCTTATTCTTTTAGGGATTTGTTTCAAAATTATTATTTCTTTATTCCTATAATGCATAGGTTCGTCCTTCATTATTTTGTATACAATATCCCTCACCTTTCTTCTTACAAATCTTATATGTACCTCCCGAGGGAGTTTGTGTTGCCGGGCATAATTTGTGTGAACCCGGTACACTTCATCTAATTCATTTATTATTTCTTCCCTTTCTCTTTGGAGGGACTCAGCTATCATCTCTGCCATTATCATCGTCAGGTCTTCCTCCCTCTCTTCCACTACATTTTGGAAACGTAGGTAAAATGCTGCTTTTTCCATTTCCAATTGCGCTACTGTATTCTCAAGTTCCTTATTTAATCCCGTCATTTTTGTATCCAATGCTTCCAGCTTTCCTTCTGTCAATTCAGTCTTTTGTTCTATTTCTTTTATTCTTTGATCATTTTTTTTGAATAATTTCTTGTATCAGGTCCATTTTTTCATCAATCTTTTGGATGTCATTCTTAACTTCTCTCTTTACCTCATCCATGTCTTTTCTAGATTGTTCATGATTTCTGGTCATGCATTCTTGTAGTTTAACGATTGTTTCTTGGATTGTCATTAATGTAGCTTGCATCGTTGGCATACTAGGCATGCTGGGTTGCTTCTCTGATGCAAACATTCCCTCCAATGTTTTCTGTGACACCGGGGAGGCCGATGTTCCTGCTAAGATTGATGTTATTTTCTTTCCCGTTTTCAACGTTGTTGTAGTAGTGCTCGTCATTTCTTTCAAAATTCTATATTGTTCCTCCAATATTTTATCAACTTTCTCCCAAATCACCATCCAAAATTTTGAATTATCTTTTTCTCTTTTCTTTAAGTAAATTTCCTTTGACTAGTTAGTTATCTCTATAAAATCTTCATAAAAAATGTAGCAGTACTATAAGTTTAAGTATAATATAAATATTACAATATAATATTAATATACGTTGATATAAATAGATAATATAGGTATAAATAGATATAAATATGTATAGATATGTATAAATATGTAGTTTAGATAATCACAAACTTAATCAATTCTTAATATTTAATAATTAATAATTATAATACTTAATTTATCTAAAATCACAAAAAAATTGTTCAAATTTAATTAAATTTAATTACTTCCCAATAATTTCTTCTAAGTCACTATAATTATATAGATCTCAAATATTCTAGCTTACTATATATTATTTTATATCCTATTTTATTATTGCTAAACAAGTATCGCTATAGTTCTTAATCAATTCTAATAAGTATCAATCACAATTATCTATATTTAAGTAAAAGAGGGCTTTATAAGAACAATATGTTTCCAATGTTTTATGAGTTCTGGGAATCTTGTTTGTTATATTTTCAACAAAGGGGAAAACCAACTCACTTCTTTTTCACGTTGGAGTCTTTCCCTGTTTCAGTATGGCGATCTCCAATCTGCACAGTCACAGTCTGCAGTTTTTTATTCTGCCAAACTACCTCTCTCCTTCCATTAGGGCAGCCAAAAAAAGGGGAGGATACAAAGGTTGTCTGCTTTTCTTTAAGTCTCTGTGTTTTAAATCCACTTCTCCTCACCTTCGTTTTTCGCTATTTTAGTGTCTTTTATTCTTTCTCCACTGGTCTATGTTCTGTCCTCTTCCTTTCTGCTCACCTCTACAGTTGCCGCCACCTTTACGCTCTGAGTTCTTCTGTTTTCATGCTACCCCTCCGGAAAAATATTTCCTCCTCAGTTTTGCACCAAATCACCCGGATTTTTGACTCTCGCTGTCTGCTCACCCTCGGCAATCTCACACTGTACTCACTCCTCCGCTCCCAATGATCTCAATCGGCTTGTCAAGCCTCCGGGCCAGCTGTGCTCGTCGCACCGGCTGGCTTCTTCCAAGCCTGGAATGAGGGATCTTCTCGGTACGGCGGGAGATCGCACCTCTCCTCACCTCCCCTGAAGTTTCCCCTCCTTATTCCCGATCTCTCCAGGATCGGTCTTCACCAAAAAAGACACCAAAAGCTCAGAAAACTGGCATCAGAAAGAGAGCGCTTCTCTCCTGTGCTGCCACGACTCTACGTCACCGCCAGAAGTCCATAAATGTATTTCTAATATACAGAGCAACACCTCTTTTTTTACTTTGTGCCAATGAAAGAAAAGTTTTACCAAGTTTTGGTTGAATCAATAATTGTTCATGTTGCTTTTTAATATGCACTTCCTGTAAACAAATTATATCAAATTTTAATTTTTCTAATTTGTGGAAGACTGTTCTTCTTTTATTGGCCAAATTTAGTCCATTTATATTTATTAAAATTAATTTCCTTTCATCCATGTTTATACTTTATAATTAGGTTTTGTTGCTCTAGTTGATCTGGCTTCACGTTGCTCCTTATATTCCATAACTTCGCCCACAGCTCCTTCTGTTTCTTCCAAGGTTATCAATGCCTCTTCAACAGGTTTTATTGAGGCTGGTATTTTTTGTGTTTCAACCTCCATATCAGTATCCATCCCTTTAAGAAGTTCGTCAAGGAAAACTCTTGCCTTATCAGTTGTGATCAGTCTGTATCTTTGAGAGTCCCATGTTAAGTCTACTCCCTCCGGAAACAACCATCTATAGTTGATCCCTTTTTGCAACAAAACTTTGGTCAAGAATTGATATTTCCTTCTTATATCTCTCACTTTTCTTGGAATTTGTTTCAAAACTGTAACTTCCTTGCCTTTGTATTCCAAAGCCTTGTCACGAGCAGCCTGAAGAATCTGTGTCTTAATTGATTTCTTAGTAAATCTTATGTGTACTTCTCTTGGAAGTTTATTGCGCATCACATATCCAGTGTAGACTCGATAAATTTCATCAATTCCTTCCATCATTTTCTCTTTAGTTATTTCTAAGGCCTCTGCTAGGATCGTATTCATAATCATAACCAAAAAAGGTCCTCCCCTTTTTCTTCTGGAACATTTTGAAATCTAAGGTAGAATTCTGCTTTATCCAATTCCCATCCAATTAAACCAGATGTTCCTTGTTCAACCTCTCCAAATCTATTCTCAATTTCCTTCATTTTTTCTTCTTTTTGGCCATCTTTTTCCTCCAATTTAACCAGTCTTTCTTCATATTTCATCATTGTTTGTTGTATGCTAACCACCTTTTCATCTGTTTTAAGTAGCTGTTGCTCCATCCTTTGCTGCTGTTTTTCCATTCTTTGAAGTGTTTGTAGAATCATTTGTGACGTCTCTTTCTCTTTTTCTTTCTCTTTTTCTTTCTCTTGCTGTAACATTGTCTGTATGGAGCGTTGACCTCCAGATGGTGATGAAGATGGTGTAGTCACTGCAGCTCCCACCGTTGCTACTTTTTTGCTCATTTTAAAGTTGGCTAAATTCACTTTGAATTCAAAAAATATTCAAAAAGTCCCTTAGGGTAGAAAAAGGAGAAAAAATGAGTTTTAAAAAGGGAAGAAAATAATAATAATTATAATAACAACAACAACAACAACAACAACAACAACAACAATAAGAACAACAACAACAATTTCTCCAATTCTTCAGGTTCTTCCAAAAACCCTAATCCAAAGAAAGAGAAAAGAAAAATAGGAAGAGACAAAAAATTAAAATGCTCCTCTAGGTAAGGAGCCAAAAATTTGAAAAAAAATAAAAAAAATAAAAATAAATTAAAATTAAAATTAAAAATTAATTTTAATTAATTAAAATTAAGATTTAATTAAAATTAAAAATAATTAGTTTTTCAGGCTCTTGAATGCCTTAATCCAATATTTATATATAAATCAGAAAAATGGGAAAAGAGAAAAAAACAGCAACAGACAGGCCAAAAAAGGAATTCATTCTTCAAGTCCTTTATATCCAGAAAACCTACAGGGAGTGATTTTTCCTTTTGTCTCTTTCCAAGCCACACATCTCACTGGGATTTAGATAATTACTCAATGAAAAAAAAGAAAATAAAATAAATTCAGAGCCTTCCAGTATATTCCCAGGCTTTGAAAACTTAAATAGAAGAGCACCTGTGTAAACAACACTCAGTAGCTCTTCAGCCTCTATATTTTGTTTTGTCTACAATGTTTCCTTTCTTCTGCAGCAAAAGTTCTCTTCCAGTGGGTGGCAGCACTACACACTCCCCTAGTTCTCCTATCTTTACAAAGAAGAAAGAGAGAGAAAAAACCCTTTCTTTTAAATAGTCCAAAAATAAGAGAAATTGTACTTATCCAGATGCACCAACTCAGCAAATATTATAAACCAAAATCCACAAATTCCAAAAGTTTCAAAAAATGTCTCAGTACTACTTCCCTGCTTTCAATCCAGTCCAGTTATCCAAAACGGAAATAAGACAATCAGGCAATTTCAAGTCTTTTAAAATATATACTTGGGAAAAATAAAATCAGTCCAAAAATAGGTTTGCCGCTCCTCTTCATTTACATCACAGTTCCATGCATTAATTAGGGTGTTCTTAGTAGAAAAAAAGGTGAAATTTTCTCACCGTTCTAATCACTGTCGTTCCGATCTTCCTTCCTGAAGTTTCCACAGCTTCCACAGCCTTTAGCTGCTGCCCCACTGCTGGAAAAAGAGCTTTCCTGGCTCAACCAAGGACTTAGTGATGTCTCTGGGAGCTTCAGGATGTGCCCTCCACTACCACAGTCAAAGCGAGACTGTGTGGTCCAGTTCGGACCGTCCAGGAATGGGGTTTCTCAGCGGAGTTTCAGGGGCCCTAAAAACCCGGCGCATCTTGCCGCAGCACCAACAGAGTGGAACAGGAAAAACTACTTGTTCTTTATATAGACTTTGGAAAAAAATCAGTTCCTATTGGGAGAAAGCAGACTTAGCAGAAGGTCCATTGTTAGTCAGACAGACATGGCACAGATTAAAATACAGTACACAGTTGGGAAATGAGAACATAACAGACATAAATCATTATGAAAGTGAACTCAGTAGTGATCCTGATCATTTGACAGACTTGAAAACATTTTTCAGTATGAATACAGCTAAAAAAGAAAATGAAGTTGAGCAGGACACTTCAACTTCGGTGGACTTAATGAATTTACTATGTGAATGTGATGAGGGTAAGAAACCTATTGAGGAAGAATCTGACAAACTAGTATACTTGCATCAAATCTTTGTAACTAAAAATCATGTTCTGTGCCAAGAAGTTAAGAGAAACTTCACTGAGCTTAGTAACTCTTCTAAGGCAACCTGTCACTTCAAGCCAATTGAATCAAATGTCTACAGACTTCAGGATGCTAAAGATGAAAATTTTCCACTCTTCCTCACTACCAAACAGTTGTTGCTCTTACTGGATACTTCTGTACCTGAGCCATTTCCCCCCAGAAATGAAGATGGAAGCCTTAAGCATACTGTTGATGGATGGTCTACTACAGAAGACCTGGAAATCATAAATTGGCAAGAAGAAGATGAAGACATTGATGGGAAAATAGATTATGATGAAAATGAAAAGTCTACAGAAAGTTATACAAAAGAGTGTGATTCTTGAATCTTTGTGACTTATAACATATTTGCTGATGAAATTTGGCCTAAAATGGTCAAAAGCAAATGTCCCAGCATTGATTGGAAAGAAATAAAATCATTTCTGAAAGACTCTTTTGAAGCTCTGAACAGCTATCAAGGCATACTGACTGAAGAAGAATATAAAAAAATAGGACAAAAAAGGTCCCCTGATTTCAAAGAAAACCATAGTGAAATCTACCGACTTTTTTGCCTGTACCAGCAAATAAAATCACAGGGAAATTACTTTGATGAACAAGATTTACTGTATACATTGACTGAGCAGCTTTCAAAACTCGATGGATTGCCATGGTGCATCCATGAACTTTATGGGGATGAAATTCAGGATTTCACTCAGGCAGAAATAATGTTGTTAATGAATTGCATTGAGGATCCTAATGCAATGTTCTTGATTGGTGACAGAGCATTATGAAAGGAGTAGTTTTTCGTTTCAGTGATTTTAAATCACTTTTTCACTATGCCAGCCTAAGTTCCAATGACAAGCAGTATTTGGTTAGAAAGCCAAGAAGGATATATGAGCTTTATCAGACCTACAGATCTCATTCAGGTACCATATCTTTATTGTTCTCTTATTATTTGATATACATTTTATGGTATGTTAATGGGGTGAGTTGGAGAGACAAAGGCCTGAAAAATTTAATCATGATTTTGAAGGGGAAAAAATAATTTTCACCCTTGGCTTACAATAGGAATTGGAGATGGAATTGCCATTGCTAAGCAATACAGTCATAAAGCATAATGTCATGTGATTGCACTGCTAGCAATAGCATTCTAGTACAACAGTATAAGTGAGGACATGGGTCATTATATGAGGACCTTATGTAACCACAACTTCCAACTTCCTGTCAGCTTCCCCATTGACTTTGCTTGTGGGAGCTAGTAGGGAATATCAGAAATCATGAACAGACAACCATGGCTTGCTAGAGTCATAATTGCAAATTGGTGCTGAGCACCTGGATTGCGATTGTAATCACAAGGAAGGTACAATATGTAGAATACTGAAGCATAATTGTAAGTATCACTCATTCAGTGCAGTCTTAACTTTGAATGGTGCTGAATGAATGGTTGTAACCTGAGAAGGGTCTAGGAAAACTCATTGTGGCCAACATGCCATGTGACAACTCATCATGGTCAAGTTGCCATGGAACAACTTGCTGCAGGACAAGAGTTACATTAATACCAAGAAATGGTGAAATAGAATCATTGAAGAAAGGATGCTGAAGATGGGACAAAATGAAATGTAAATGACAAAAATTAAAATGATTCTTTAATTATTTTAAATAATCGGCCATGGTGACAGCAAGTTGGCCACGGCAAATTTCCCATTCAGACCTGAGGACTATCTGTATTGAAGATGTATATTCTCTGATTTCTTAAAATCAGATCTGCCTACAGTTTTAAGATGCTAGTTTTATAGACTGAAATAGCATTACAAGTATAATAATTACAAAGCTTATAAAGCTCTGTAATATGGACTTCTTGAGTGAAATGCAGAAATTCCCAGGTTTGTCTTTGAATGTCTCCAGTTTAAATGTCTTGAGGTTCTAAAAAGCCCTTTCATATTGGAATAACCACCAGCAGTTTGTATAACTAAGGATATAACTTAACTGCTCTCTTAAGAACCAAATTCAGAGCAATTGAGTCACAGCATCAATTCAGATGTTCCTTACTTCTTTGCACCGATATACTCATGGAATCCATGTAATTATAGAAATATTTAGAAATATGGAAAAGAAATATGTAACTCAACACCTTATAGACTGTAGTGCTAAGATTTTTCCCTATTCTGTTTGTGTTTTTAAAGTCAAATATTTACAGATTTCTCAAAATTGCTTTCCCTTACTCTCTCCCCCCCACATTTACATGAGAGACAATGTTGATGTCCTAATTTTGCCTGATGCTCTTTGTTTTCAGGGATTCTTAACTTAGCTTCAAGAGTTGTTGATCTGCTTCAGTGGTATTTCCCAGAATCTTTTGATCATCTTCCTAGAGATAGAGGTCTCTTTGATGGACCAAAACCTACTGTGTTGGAATCTTGCAGTGTTAATGATCTGGCAATTTTGCTAAAAGTTTGCTAAAAGGCAATAAAAAAAACCCGCAGCCAATAGAATTTTGAGCACATCAGGTAAGCTTTATGGGGGCATGAGGCATAGGAAATTCTTTAGATGATTTCTGATTTTATACAAATAACAACCATCCTTTCCCCCATCAGCTCTAATATTATCATTACTATTGTAAATTACAACGTTCATAAGTAATTTCATTAAAATCTTTTTCAAGCAAAATGAAATACTTTATTAATAATGATTTTTTAAAATTATGGTTTATTTCCTGTAATCTAGATTAATGTACAGTAAAACATGCACATTGCCATATAGTTAGGTTTTAAAGGTCAGAGTATTAAAGGAATGGGGGGGGGGCAATAAAAATGTGATCAAAATTTCAGTGTCTACATTCAACCTCACACAATTTACAAGTTATATTTTCTGTCCATCTGGTTACTATTGCTTGAAAAACTGGGTTTTTTCATTTTGATATAGGCAATACTGGTAGCTAGTGAAAGGACAAAGAAAAATATCCCTGAGGAGCTTAACTTGGCCCTTTTGCTAACGATTTATGAAGCAAAAGGCTTGGAATTTGATGATGTACTCCTTTACAACTTTTTTACGGATTCAGTGGTAGATAAATTACTGAGAATCTGGAGGTATCTCATTTTCTTTTACATGGTATAGAAACATTTTGTCCTCAAAAGTATTATTTCTTAACAGTATCACATTCTAGTTTGATTTTTGTTACATACTACTACGTAATAAAGGAAAATTTCACACATCTTAACTATTGTAACTTTCTTGAATTGGAAGTCTTAGGATAGTATGGAAATATGACCTCCTGCTTCTTGTTTTGGATACTTTACATACATTAATAAGTGAGTGAGTACTCCCCCGTCTCTCTCTCTGTGTCTCCTCTCTGTGTCTCTTTCTTTCTCTGTGTGTGTCTCTTCTCTGTGTATGTCTTCTCTCTCTCTCTCTCTCTGTCTCCTTTATCTGTCTCTCTCTCTGTGTCTCTTTCTCTCTCTGTGTGTCTTTTCTCTCTGTGTGTGTGTGTGTGTCTTCTCTCTGTGTCTCTGTCTCTCTATGCATCTCTCTGTCTCTCTTATTTTCTCTCTCTCTTTTCTCTCTGTGTCTCTTCTGTATGTGTGTATCTCTTCTCTCTCTCTCTCTCTCTCTGTCTTCTCTCTCTCTGTCTGTATCTTTCTTTCTGTCTGTCTCTCTCCCTCCCCCCCCCTCTGTGGTGGGAATCTGACGTCCAGAGAGAGAGAGAATAGATGTGAAATATCTACTCTAAGAACCCTTAAAAAAAACCCAACAAGTGAGTGCATGTTTGTAAAGCAGCCCCCTTCCCAGCCATTCTGCATCCATGTGCAAGAGCAGGTTGCTGTAAGAATATATGTTTGGCTATAAAAGACAGCTCTTCTCTATTGAATCTCTGTATGTTTCTCTCTCTCTGTGTATGTGTGTGTTTGCATAAGAACAGACAGAATAATGTAACTTGCCCATGTAGGTGCAAAGCCACTTAACTGGGACAAATCAGGCACATGAACAATTCTTGTGTGCCTGGCAAGGTCTGTTGGGCCAGGCACAGATAGGGACAGATCATTACATTAGTCCAGTACTTGATCTCCAGGATGAGCCAATGCGTGAATGGAGTGACAGCATCTCCAAAGCAGATCAGGTGCAGAGCAACCAAGGAGCACACTGGCAACTGCGGAATCTCCCCCTTACATCCAAGGCACAACCCCCGCACTTGGCCACAGGCCTGTTGCCTCTCCCACCACAGGAGAAGGCCGGGAGAAATGTGCATGCCTCCCACTGGTCACTCTAGCACTGCTGCTGCTGCTGCTTCAGAACCCAGTAAGGATGGCAAACTAGCAGTGCTCTGATGATCAGCTGGGAGGCAGGGCATCACAGCAACTGACATCTGGGAGGTAAGAGCGAGCCCCCACCACTGCTGCTGTTGCCAAGGGCAAGTGAGGCAGAGTCGCATTGTGGTGCCACATCATAATGGGCTCCAGGAGGAGAAGGGTACCCAGTTCCCCCATTATGAAATGTGTTTTCACTGTGCTGCACAAGCAGCAGGTAAGCCATGGAGATGGCAACAGCAGCGGCAGTGGGCCACAGCTGGGTCGGGCCAGTGTCTTGGGGTGGAGAGCAGGTCTCGCGTCTCCCTGAGCGACCGAAGGGCATGCAGTACCAACAAGGGCTGGAAAAAGCACCCGTGAGACCCAGCAAGTACAGGGGCAAATCTCCATCCCGTGCCGTCACCCTTATCTTCTCAGGCCAGGTGAGGAGTGACTGGGAGGGGAGTGGCCAACCAGTGGTGGGATCACCTGACAGTTTCTTGTCCTGCCCTCTGGTGCTTTAGAGAATAATTTTAACCCCTCTTCTTTGTGGCAGCTTCTCAAATACTAGAGTACTGCTGTTATGACCCCCCTAGTCCTTCTTTTCTCTAGACTAGCCAAATCCTCCAACCGTTCTTCATATGTTTTAGCCTCCAGGCCTTTTTATTTATTTAATTTATTTATTAATTTAATTTGTATACTGCCCTTCTCCCCAGCGGGACTCAGGGCGGTGAACAGCCAAAATTAAAAATACGTACTAATACAAAAGTTAAGATAATTAAAAATATATTAAATCAATCGGCCTCCCAATTTAAAACCCCAAATCTTATAAAGTTAAAATCCCATTAAAAAACTATTTAGGCTAGGCCCGCTTGATGGAATAAATATGTCTTCAGGGCCTTACGGAAGGTCTGGAGGTCCGGGATCAGTCATATTCCGGGAGGTAGCTCATTCCACAGGGTGGGTGCCCCCACTGAGAAGGCTTTCTCAGGAAAGGGGGAGGTGGTGCACCAATGCCGGGGAAGGAGCAGAAGGGCGGCTGGCTGCCCCACCTGCTGCTCCTTCTCTCGTGTTGGCGCAGGCATGCCACAGGTCGGGCGACAGGCCCAACTGCAGGCAATATGGTGCACCTGGCTGACCCCCACAACGCCCGCCACTTTAGTCTTTGGGGCTTTGGTCTGCCAAAGCCCCACCAGCTGCACCTGCTCTTTGGCATTGGCTCAGCCGGTAGTGCAGCGGCGGGCATGCTGGAGGTTGGGTAAAGGGCCCACCCACAGGCAGAGCAGCACCCCGCCATTCCATTCGCTTTGGTCTTTGGGGCTTTGGTCTGCCAAAGCCTCACCAGCAGCACCTGCTCTTCAGCGTTGACGCGGCTGGTGGCGCAACGTTGGTCATGGTGGAGGTCAGTAATGGGCCCAATAGCTGGCGGAGCAGCACTCCCACCCAACTCCCACCACTGTGCCATCCGCCGAGCTGAGTCGGGCTCTCTGGCTGCTGCAGGGGCAGGCGGCAACAGCCAGAGCCCAGGAGACCTGCGCGGCCGGTGGAGCATGCCAAGAGGGTCTCTCGGCTTTGACAGCAGCCATGGGGTCACTTGCACAGGGAGCCCAGCCCCCCTTTCACTGGCTGCTGGTATGCAAAGCCCCGCCACCAAGCCGCACCTCCTCGGCCGGTGGCTCCCAGCATGGAGGAGCCCAGGCAGGGCAGCGGAGGCCACGCGTTCGGAGGCTGAGTTGGTGGGGCCGAGAGCCGCTGCTTTGTCTCACCAGGAAACAGGCCAGTACACGGTTGCCCTTCGGCCCTGTGCCGTGTGCCAAGAACTGCGTTGCCTCGCCACATGGGGAGATGGGAAGGGGAGAGCCGCTGCCATCGCATACTTCTTTTTCTCCCTCTGGCCGACTTGCTTGCCCCCAACCACACTTGCTTACCCCTTTTCTTTTTTTTATTATAAAATTTGTAATTTTATTAGAACACATATTGAACAGTTACACAACATACAACATATAAATAACTTATCATATTTAAGCATGGTTTCTTAGTGGTCTTTCAGTTATTACTTTATTCTTCTTCCCCTTTATCTTAATTTATTACTCCAGCTTCTTCCCCTTCTTTTCCTTCCCACCCTTTTTTTCCTTTTTCCCCTATAGAGAACTGTACATTTTAGTTATCTCTTTACTATTATACATTTCTACCTCCATATTATATACATTTTTATTCCAGTCCTCACATATGATACATCTCTATTTTGTACTTCTATTTTTCTCTCCTAATAGTTATTATTTTTTATTATTGTCCTAAGCAAATTATACCATTTATTCCATATTCTATAATATTCTGTCTCTTCTTTTTCCTGAATTTCTTTTGTTAATCTGTCCATCTCAGAGCATTATAAGATCTTATCTATTAATTCTTCCTCTGTTGGAGTTCTTTCCTGTTTCCAGTTTTTTGCTTACATTATTCGTGCTGCTGTTAAGATGTGTAGCATCAAATATTTTATTTCTTTGGAATATGGTTTTGTAAAAATTCCTAACAAGAAAGTTTCTGGCTTCTTTTCTATTTGTAGTTCTGTTATTTGTTCTATCCATTTCTTAATGTTTGACCAAATTTTTTTTGCTGCCGGACACGTCCACCACAAATGGTAATATGTTTCTTGTGATTTCTTACATTTCCAACAAATTGCACTGTTGTTCGGGTGTGTCTTTGCCAGTCTTGTCGGTAACAGATGCCATCTGTAAAACATCTTCAACTGATTTTCCTTGTATGCTGCCGATAGTATAAATTTTGCATTCACTTGCCACATTGTTTCCCACTTCTCCAAATCTATTGTATAATTAAAATTCTGTGCCCATTTGATCATTGTATTCTTCACTGTTTCCTCCTCCATTTTATATAGTAATAAAAATTTATAAATTTTGCTAATTAGTTTTTCTTCTGATTCTAATATAATTTTATCTAATTCTTGTTTCTCTCTTTGAATTTTGTGTGTTTTTGTATGTTCCTTATATTTAGATTGAATTTGTGAGTAGGTCCACCAATTGATTTCTCTATTCAGGTCCATTTCCAACTGTTGTTTTGGTTTCAATTTTCCTTGTTGTTCCTCTAAATCTTTATATCTTATTACCTTTTTAAGTTCTGTTAAATTTGGATGTCTTACTGCTTTTAATGGTGAAAGCCAAATTGGTATTTTTGTGTAATGCTGTTTTTTAATTTTTAACCAGGTTTGTAATACTGCGTTCTTATTGTATGTCTTTTGAAATAGGTATGTGTTTTGTATTTTCCATCCCAGAGGAATGAGTGCCAACCCATTTGTATTTCATGTCCTTCAATTGTTAGCATTCTATTATTTTTTAATTCCATCCATTCTTTTACCCAGGTAACCCAGCCACTTGATGGTAAATTTCCCATTCTGGGAGTGCTGTTCCTCCTCTGTCTTTTGTGTCCTGTAGTAATTTAAGTTTAATTCGTGGGCGCTTCCCCTGCCATATAAATTTGGATGTTATTTTATTCAATGTTTCAAAAAAGTTTTTTTCCAATTTTATTGGTATGACCTGAAATAAAAATAAAAATTTTGGTAAAATATTTTGTTTTGCCATTTTTATTTTCTGGGCTATTTCTTTTTGATTTATCAAATTTAGTTTATGTTTAATTATTTTCCATTCCTCTTTTATTCTTTTATTTTGGGGACATATTTGTAATTTATGTTCTGTGTTTTTTAATTCTTCGTATAGTTTGTCTAACTGTTGTCTCGTCTCTTTATTTTTCTTCCCTATATATGCAATCATCAATCCTCTTATATACACTTTTGTTGTATCCCAAATATTCTGTAAGGAAGTATCCTCCTTTTTGTTTATCTGAAAAAATAATTTTAATTCCTTTTCTAACATTTGTTTAAATTCTTTTTCTTTACATATTTTTTGATTCATTGTCCATCTCCTAAATCTTTTTCCCCCTTCCATTTTATAAATATTGGGTTGTGATCTGCCCATTCATTTACTCCTATCTCTATTTTCTCTACCCCTGTCCTAATATCTGCAGTCATCCAAGCCATATCGATTCTAGACCAGGATTGGTGTGGGTGGGAGTAATATGTATATTGATTCTCTAGTTCATGAGTTTCCCTCCAAACATCTCTTAAATTTAATTCCGCGGCCATATTAAAGAATTCTTTTGGAAGTGTTTCTTTCTTCTTATTTTTTTTACCGCTTTTGTAATCTTTTTGGGCATCTACTATAGCATTATAATCTCCGATTAGGCAGATATCTTCATATTATTTTTTTAAAAAAATTATTTATATGCCGCCCTTCTCCGGAGACTCAGGGTGGCTTACAATGCATTAAGCAATAGCCTTCATACTTTTGTATATTTTATACAAAGTCAGCTTATTGCCCCCACAAACCGGATCCTTATTTTACCCACCTT
Organism: Ptyas mucosa; assembly: GCA_012654045.1. Classification (NCBI taxonomy): domain Eukaryota; kingdom Metazoa; phylum Chordata; class Lepidosauria; order Squamata; family Colubridae; genus Ptyas; species Ptyas mucosa. The sequence goes on from WNWU01013517.1 coordinate 4,288,063, forward strand.
AGAAAGGATGGAAGGCTGAGTCAACCTTGAGCCTGGTGAGAATTGAACTCGCAGTAATTGCAGGCAGTTGGATGTTAAATCCTGCCTTAGTAGGAGGCATTAGCCTCCTATGCCACTCAGGCTCTATTTCTATTTCTAATTATTCTATATTCTAATTCTAATATTTGTTTGTGTATTCCTTTGAAAAATTCCTGTTGATTTTTGTTAGGGGCATATATTACTACTAATAATGATTTTTTTCTTTTCTACTTCTAATTCGAACATCACCGTTCTTCCTTCCTCACCTGCATATATTAATTTTGATTCTATCCTTTCTTTTACATAGACCGCTACTCCTCTTTTTTTTTTGTATCAGTGATGTATATCATTTTCCTAATTTTGGGTTTTCCAATATTTTTTGGTATCCTTTTTTGATGTGTACCTCCTGGAGGCATATCACATCTGCTTCTGACTTTCATAATTTTGTAAATGTTTGCGTTCTTTTCTTCAGTGCATTTAATCCATTTATGTTTACCGAGAGAAGTTTGATTGCCTCTTCCATTGCCTAAGGTAGCTGTTTTTTGGTGTATCTTGTCTCCATCCATCTTTTTGCTTTCGTGCCTTCTTTTTCCTCTTGTTCTTTTTCTTGACTCTTTTTTACTTCTTTCTCTTGCTCCACTATTTGTTCTTCCTCTTGACTTCTACTTTCTGTTCCTTCTTTACTTTCCTGTTCCTCTTCCTGTGTAAAGTGCAAGTTAAAGAATTTTTGTGCTTTCTCTAATGTGTCTATTTTATATTTTTTGTCTTGCCATGTGATTAAGATCCCATCCGGTGTCGGCCATCTAAACATTATTTTATATCTGATCAATTGAGTTGTTAAGAACTGGTATTGTTGCCGTTGGTTTCTAATTCTTCAAGGTATTTGTTTTAAAATTATGATTTCCTTAGCCTTGTAGGTCAAAGTTTCTTCTCTTGACTTTCTGTATACTTCATCTCTAAGTATGAAGCTTTCTCCATCTCAAGCATTGCTGTTGAGTCGGACAGTTCCTTATTTAGTTGAAATGCTTTTTGCTCCATTGCCTCCACTTTTGTCTCTACTTGGTCTATTTTTGTTTCTGCTTTTTTAATTTTTTGTTCGTTTTGTTGTTATTGTTGTTTGTTGTTATTGTTTGTTGGATATCTCCAATTTTGTCATTCATGTTCTTAATATCCTCCTTAACCTCTCCTATTTCATTTTTGATTTCTGCATGGAACATTTTCATTTCTTCATGATTATCCGCAATTTTTTCTTGTGTTTTTAATAATGTTTCTTGAATCATTTGAAACATATTCTGCATAGCATTTAGTGTTATTTCTGGCTTTTCTTTTTCTTTTTCTTTTCCTATCATGGTATCTATTGTTCTTGGCTATAGTGGTGATCCCACTGCTGTAGAATTTACAATTGGTTTTTTTCCTGTTTTCGCTATAGTGGTTATAGTTGACATTTTTAATGCTCATGTGAAGTTTTCCCACACTAACATATAAATATTTATTGTTGATCTTTCTCCTCCTATACATTTTTAATTTTTTAAATTTTTATATATTTTATATATATTGATATATATTTTCAGTTATTCTACTTATGCAAATATACACTATAACATAGTACTATGATATTCTAACAGTAGCACAATATCACAGTATTATTAATTATTATCTTGCAAATCAATGTAATTATAGTTAATTTACTTATTTTTTCTTTTATATTCTGTAATTATAAAATTAATAAATATATATTTTCAAATATATATGCAATAAACAATTATAACTGTAATACAATTCCTCCCCCCTTACTTTATTGTTTATATATATATATTTGTATATAGGAATAAGAGTATATATTTATTCTTTCCTTGTTGTTATTTGATACTCCTTCTCTTCTTCAATCTTGCTTGTAGTTATAATTATAATTATTTTCTATCGTACAATAACGTCAGTCCTCTTTCCAATCTCAGTCTCTCACCTTCAGTCCATTACAGTCACCGATCACAGTTTAAATCCCACAAATTTTCCAAAAGTTTCTTATTTTCTTCTTTACCTTTTAGAGTATTTAGAGTATTTAAAGTTATTTGATTTCTCTGATTTTCCACTCTCTCCAGTTCTCTCTGTCTCTGTCTCAGATCTTAACCCTGTCACTCCTCCGATTCTGCTTACTCACTCCCTGGGTTCCTCCTTCTCTCGCGCTGTTATCTTCTCTCTTGCTGTGCTTCCCCTTTAATTGTCTGTCCTTTTTGCATCCACCTCACTCCGCGCTTCTCTGTGTTTTATGGTTTCTCCTTCTGAGTCTATTTCTGCCACTCAAAACTGCGGTTTTCACTCTTTGCTTCCTTCTAGGCATCCGCCATCGCTCCTACCTGCCTTAAAGCCTACCCTTTCCACCAGCTTTAAAGGGGTTTTTCCTTTATCCTCCCTGGTGATAGCACATCACCCGGGGCTTCAGAGCTTCTCCTTTTATTTCCCGATCCCTACAGGCTCAAGAATGCCCTATAAGAGCTTCTAACAGAGAGTTTTTGGGTTCCAGAAACAGCGCCCCGTTTCTTCACCCTCTCCACAATGACGTCAACACCGGAAGTCCCTGTTTCTTTTCATTTAGCTGCTGCTCAAACTCAATGAAGTTAAACATGGCTAAAAGAAGGAATAGCAGGTGGGGCAGCTGGCCGCCCAGCCAGCAAATGCTGCCTTGCTACCCTGTGCATCAGAGCTGGCCGATCACTGTTGCCCTTCCCCCTGCAGCTGCCGCTTCTGCTGCTCTTCTGGGATGGTAGGGTAGCACAGGAGGAATACTGGAGACTGTGCACTGGCCAGGAAGCGGTTGCGTTCCTTCACAGAAGTGGCAGGGGAGACTGCCAGGGGCCGGCCAGCTCTTCTGGGGTGCTTGAGCCAGCCAGGTGCCCCAGACCACCTGGGGCCAGGCAAGAAGCCCACTCAGGTGGGGAGGGAGGGAAGCCCTGGCCTGCCTGTCCTGGCTGAGAGCTCTGGGCTCCCTGGTCCACGTCTTTTGGCACACGGGACCATTGCTCTTACCACTGCTGGTCTTCGCACGCACATTGCACCAGAAATCAGAAGACCAATTGCCCAAAGTGCATGTGCACACTGGAAACAGGTATATTGGCTTCCTGGAGCACGCATGCGCAATGGGTTGCTGCTCTTCCGGTTTCCAGAGCACCCCTATGCGTGAAAACCAACTGGCCGGTGAGCCAGAACCCAGAAGAGCAATGGGCGACGGCTCCGTTTGCCTGGAGAAATGGCTCTGCGTGCCACTTCCAGCATGCATGCCATAGGTTCGCCAATAGGGATCTAGAGGATTAACAGGGTAGCATATCCTTTGTCTGTCTAAGTACAGATTGCCCATCAGGTCAAAGAGGGCTATGTCCATACCAAATCTAAGTCTAAACTCAGCCTGTAAAAGATGTAGAAAGGATCTCCTCCAAGAACACCTGGAGCCATAGTCTTCACAATCTTATCTGCCAGAGAACAAAAAATAGAATATCAAGCCAGAGTTTGTCTAGTTAGATTATCTGTTAATAAAATCAGTCTTCCAACAATGTTTTCTTAAAGAAAGGTCTTATGAAGATTGAAAGGTCATAGATGATGTTTTTCTATATTTTTCATAGTAACATAGGCCTTGGTTCACTTGTCTGAAGATTTTAGAGGTCTCTGTTCCAGATATATATTCAAACAAAGCAGTAAAAGCTTGTTTTGAACTAACTTATATATAGTTGGAACAAAGTCTGAGGAAAAAAATTATCTACTTAGTTTAATAGCTCAAATATTAAAATGTATAAGGTATTGGTTTCCTGAAATAGAGCTGTGGTGGTGCAGTGATTAGAATGCAGTACTTCAGGCTACTTCTGCTGACTGAAGGCTACTTACAATTTGGCAGTTTGAATCGCAACAGGCTAAAAGTTGACTCAGCCTTCCATTCTTCCAAGGTTGGTAAAATGAGGACCCAGATTGTTGGGGGCACTATGCTGACTCTGTAAACTGCTTAGCGGAGGCTATAAAGTACTGTAAAGCAATATATAAGTCTAAGTTCTATTGCTAGATACTAACCTTTCAGTCTCCTTTCCCCAAATTTCAGTCATAAAATTTAGAAGCAAAATGGCTAAATTTTGCCAGTCCTTCCATTTCTTTCCCCTCCTTTCCTCTTTCCCCTCCATCCTGCAAATAAATTTTAAAGTTGGAAACTGCTTGAAAACATTAATTTCACCCTTCAGAATTAGTCTCAAAAATAGGTCTGAATTATATTACTATAATTTGGGAGGAAATGCCCAATGATGTAACTTCACTCCATTTAGAGTTGGAAAAAGTTAATAATGGGAATATCATAAGTGGCTTCCCATTTGAATTCTCACTCTTAATACACACTCTTCCCAACTAAAAATACAGTTGAAAACTAACTTCCCTCTTGTGGTGACAATATCACATAATCTGAAGGACTCTTGAGAAGTATGTTGCAGCTGCCAATTTTGATTACACAACTGTTAGATGAGATTGTATCCACCACCACTCTCTCTTTCTCCTTCAAAAAGAACAACTATACATTGTTCAACAACAACTATACAGAAACAACTGTTTTATTATTTTTATAAATAACTCAAAACAGAAGAATATTCCTTCATCCTCTATTTTCCCCACAATGACCTTCTGAGGTGTATTGAGCTGACTGGCCCAAAGTCACCCAGCCAGTTTTCATGTCAAAAGTGGGATTAGAACTCACGATCTTCTGGTTTCTAGCCTGGTGTCTTAACCACTAGAGCAAAATGCACTAGACCAAAATACAGAAAGCATACTATTCCAATGGTAGTTTTAAAAATATCAATAATCAATGAACACATCTCATTCTTTAATCGCTTGTAGTATGTTCTTCATTTTATATGTAAAAATTATGTTAGAGTCAAAGGGTGAATTTTAATAATAACTCATATACAGTAGATCATTTTAAAGATATTCTGCTACACTGAGACTAGATAACATTATCTATATTTGCAGGGAATGAAATAGTTTATATATCTCTTCAAACCTAATAGCATAGAAGGAATAGAAGAAAAATATTGCTGATTAATTTTTATTTAATAATTGTTTTAGTAGAATAACTATCTTTCAATTGTTTCTGATCCTTTCTAAATGTAATTTTTACAGCTCTCTGTAAGCAGTAGTATTATCACTGTTTAAATATTTTTTAAAAAAATATTCCTTAAATTTTTAGGCTCACAAAGAATGGAAAGTAATTTCTTATTTTATATCTCACACTGATTTGCCTGATCAAGAAACCAAGCCAATAATCGAAGTACCCTTGGATAAAGATGTTGTTGCAAAAAGATGTTCAGTTCTAAATCCAGAAATGTATAAGGTGATTGTCAGATAAAACATCATAAATGTTCAGCATATACCATATTATACTGATGAGCAAACTAAATATGGACTAGCTGTAAGCATGATTGTATCGATTAGCTAATTAAAAATGTACTCAATATTCATCATCAGATGATTCTTCATCAGATGGAAGAGACATGTTAAAATAGCATTTTTACTATTCAGTATGTATTTATTAATTAATGAAGAAGTAGAGGAAGCACTTATCAATTCTGCAGCTGATAGAAATTTGGATAGAATAACTAATACCCTGAAAGTCAGAAGTAAAAGTTAAAATGATTGTCATAATTTGAAGAAATTGAAAACAACAGCCTCAAATATAAAAGAAGCAAATGCAAATATATTTTATGCAGGAAATAGAAATCAATTTCAATCATATCACGCTGTTGTTTTGTTAACAACAATTGTAAAAATACCCCACTTTTTTCAGCACTGGTATAACTTTCAATGGTCATTACATGAAGGTTATAAATTGAAGACTACTTGTAATGCCCTTTGCAGTCCACACCCATTTTTTAAATTAGTACCTTTTCTATATCAAATCAGCCTATGGTTAGGGTTCAGATAGTTAGCTTTAATTTTAGAAATGAGGCTGAGTTAATTCCAAGCACTGAAATTAAAGAATAAATGTATAAAGCTGAAACTTGTTAAGATTGAACTCTGAATGAAACACAGGAATGCAAAAAACGATTCTTCTTCTGGTGCCGTCAGGCTTTCGGTGACCTCACGCTGAATGGAGGACTAGGAATGGTGAAGCTGCTGATCCCAATTTTCCCTTTTCTGTGCCTGGTGGTTATTCCTGTGCCATTGTGAGCCGTGGAGAGGCTTGCGAAGAAGGGGAGGCATCGGGTCATGCAAGGAGATGGTTCTCCCACACGCCAGCAGATTTCTTCTTGGGGTGCCAGCCCAGAAAGAGGGCAGCGTGGGATCGCCCTGAAATCGTGACTACACCACTTGGAGAGGGAAGCCCGCCAGTGTGGTGTAAGAACTCTGTTTTACTAAGTTAGCTCTGAGCTGACTGAACCTCCTGCCTAAGAAACATATAAGATTTGCCATTTACTGGGGGAGCGGCTGAGATAGAGAAACAGCTGTCTTGTAAACTTCTTGCTGCTAGCTGCTATTCGCCCCTCAGAAGTGGCCATTGAACTCCCTTTGAACTCTGATATTATCAAAACTTCACCTCCTCTTTTTTTTTTTAATATATTGTCTGTTGGACAAAGAATAATTGCTTGATCTTGTTGGAATTTGCGATTGGAGACATAGTGAGATTTTCTCTTTTACTTTTCTCTTTGTTACATTATCAGAAGAGGTGAGCTTTTTGCTACATCGTGACTTGACACTTTTCTTCCCCATTGCTGAAGATGGAGACTGCCCTTGGTTGGTCTTGTACTGCCACCTAGTGGCTGATCTGCATATTACAACTAAAAGGAAAGGAAAAGAAAGGAAAGGAAGGGGGGGGAAGATATATATACACTGCCTCATAGTAAATATTGAAAATTGAATAATTTGGATGTATCAAGAGCTGATGAATTAAGTTATTTGATTTAAAAGACTTGATTGACATATTTATTTAATAAAGAGTAGAGGAACAGTGGTTGTTTTCAGTTATGTCTACATCTTCAACTATTACTACAACAAGTAAGAAAGTCATCTCTCTGCCTACCTCCGTAACCCCAAGTTCGACACATTTAGCTTCTAGAAGAGCATTGGAAGATATGTCGGTGACGGGGAAGATGTCCTCTATGTAGGCTCTTTGAAATATGTTACAAACCATCCAGGAATCAATGGCTAAGAATCAGGAGTCGACATCTAAGAATTTTGAGGACTTGGGAGCAGACATGAAAGCAGAAATGAGAGGGGTTAAGGAAGAAATTAAACAGATGCAAAGTGAATTGGGAGATATATGACAGACATTAATACAACAAGAGGAAAAAATGAAAGAGATGGAGAAGAAGACGGAGAGATGCGAAGGGCGGATGGACAGCTAGGAGAAGAGACAAATAATGATAAACTAGGACTTAGAGGAAGAAATAATTTTTTTGGAGATGGAGAGATCTTCTTTTTTTCTTATAATACAGAATGTGGTAGAAGACAAAGGTGAAAAACTGGATGATACTGTAGGAGAAATAGTTGCAGAAACTTTGGAGGCGGATAGATTCATGATCCAACGTGATATTGATGAGTCTTTTAGAGTATTCACTAGCTACGCAAAAAGGAACAATCTCCCTCGGGAAATTCACGTTCGTTTTAATAAGAAAGCCTTGTGCGAAGAATTTTATAAACGAACAAGGGATCAAACTATTACATATAAAGGCCAACAGATAATAGTTTTGAAACAAATTCCACATTGGGTAAGAGAACAGATATCAATTTTTGACTACTTTCCTGAGGAAAAATGCAATTTTGTATCATTGGCTACTACCTGAAGGCTTATTGATGACATGGAGGGATAAGAAAGTGAGGATCCGGAGTCTTCAAGAAGCAAGAGAATTCATGGAACAACAATTTAATTTGTCAGAATTAGTTGTTGAAGGAGAAGGGGAAAGTAGAAGCCTGGAGGAATCGCAAGAGGAAGAAGAGGTAGAGGAGAGGAGAGAAGGAAAGGAAAGGTGGGAAAGAAGGGTGGGGGAACATGAAAAGTTGAGGAATTAACAGCGCCTCATAAATACTTGTTTGTATTTATGCCCTAATGACAATCGGAGGACTTTTTATCAAACTTATATGTTAAACTGGGTGAACTGGAATACGAACATATATGTTTAGTTGGGGATTTCAATGCTGTAACGGATAGAATGCAGGATTATGTCCCAGGAAATATACAAGGAGGGTTGAAGGATATTAAGAGAACATTACCAAAAATATGTAATGATTTAAGGGAGGAATTTGGATTGCAGGATATATGGAGGTTGAGAAATCCCAATAAAAATCAATATACTTATTTCTCTCCTAGACACCATTCGTGGACCCAAATAGATATGATATGGATGTCTCTTGAGTTGAGGGGGTTGGTTTCGGAAGTGGAAATAGGGCCCAACCAGTGGACAGACCATTACCTGCTAATGGTAACTTGGAAGATCCCACATTGTAGGAAGGGTAAATGGAGAATGAATATAGGTATTTTGAGAGATGAAGAATTTATGAGTAAATTTAAGAAGGAGTTACATCTTTTTTTTCAGGAAAATAAGAAAGAGGATACTTCAATATACAATACATGGGATACGGCTAAGGCAGTGATGAGGGGATGGCTAATCAAATACATGATTGATAAACGTAGGGCGGGTAAGAAACACCGAGACAACCTCTTGAATAAATTACAACAGGTGGAAGAAAGGATGCAAAATGGATTAACCCAGACAACATTGATAGAGGAAAGGGATTTCTGGCAACACCAGATTAAATTATTAGATCAAGAGGAATTAGCAAATAAAATAAAGTGGACTAAACAATTTTTTTTTGAAAGGGCGAATAAAACAGGAAAATGGCTGGTTTACCGGCTTAGGAAGGAGCAGGAACAATGGAGAATAGAAGAGCTGAAAGATGTAATTGGTAATCTTCATTGTACTAAGGAAGGCAAGAGAATGGTAGCCCAGGATTTCTTCACACAGCTTTATCAGAAAGGGGAGGAAAATATTTGTGAAATTCGGAAATATTTGTAAAAGACAGACTTGCCTAAAGTCTCAGAAACAATGAAGGATATTCTTAATGTGGAATTTACGATGGAGGAAGTAGAAACAGTTATGAAAGAACAGGCGAATGGCAAAACCCCAGGTAGAAATGGCCTTCCAGTTGAACTATACAAAATAGTGTTTGACGTTGTAGGGAAACACATGACAGATTTATTTAATGTGGTTATGAAAGAAGCTCCAGTATCTTGGACTGAGGCTTATATTTCTATTATTCCAAAAGAAGGAACTGACCTATCCCTTATTAAGAATTATAAACCTATATCATTACTAAATTCCGATTATAAGATATTTGTGGGGGTCCTTGCAGCCAGACTTAGCTGTTTCCTTAACCAATTCATTCATTCAGACCAAAACGGCTTCCTTCCTTATATATACTTACAAGATAATCTTAGAATTATCATGAATACATTAGAATTTTTCGAAAATCGCCCAGATAAACAATTAGTTTTAATTTTTGTTGATGCCCAAAAGGTGTTTGGGAATTTATGAATTTATGAATTTATGATTTCTCAATTGGAATGTATGGAGTTTGGTGGGAATTTTATTCGGGCAATCCGAGCTATCTACTGCAAGAATTTTCATAGATGGAGAAGAAACGGAGAGGATTCAAATTTGTAGAGGTACAAGACAGGGATGTCCCCTTTCCCCATTGCTATTTGTATTGACTTTAGAACCCCTGCTTAGAGAAGTGAGAGGAAATACGGAAATAAGAGGAATGAAGATTAGGCAGGAAGAAGTTAAAGTCCAGGCTTATGCAGACGATCTTGTATTTATTTTGGATAAACTGCTGGACTCGGGCCTGAAATTATTATGCTTGATTAGAGAGTATAGGAAGGTAGCAGGACTATTGATGAATGAAGAAAAAACTAAAATCCTAGCGAAGAATACGACTCAGATGCAAAGGCAACAGCTGGAGCAGTTAATGGGTTTAAGAATGACAAATAAAATTAAGTATCTGGGTATATGGTTGACTGCCAGATACTCCTCCATAAAAGAGGATAACTATCTTCCTCTTTACAACCAGATGCTCAGAGATCTAGAAAAATCTCCAGCTATCAATTTTGGGAAGGGTGGCAACCATTAAGATGTGCGTGTTACCCAAATGGCTATTTCTATTCCAAACAGCCCTGGTAAGGTTGAACAAAAATTTGGATAGGAGTATATCCAAGTTTATCTGGCAGGGAAAGAAGCCACGGATTAGACTTAAAATGTTACAAGAACCCAAAAACAGAGGAGGACTTGGACTCCTAAATTGGGAGCTCTATTACCAAGCAGTGAACTTGATTTGGGTGAAAGAATGGATGATCCTACAAAAGAGACGACTTTTGACATTTGAGGGAGCCGGTCTTCAACATGGCTGGCACTATTTTTAATGGCCGGGAGCATCCGGCCGCCCCAGACACTTTGACGATCACTATTTACGTAGGACTCTTGGGTACACTTGGGAAAAGATTAGAAGAAGAGTATATTCAAAAGTTCCATGTTGGATTTTGGCGCAGGCAGCTCAAATCTACCCGACATTGTATAAAGGGGGGAAAACTTTGACATAAGAAGTCTTTTTGGATGTTCAGGGTAATCCGAAGTCATGAGAATTATTAACTCTTCAAAGATATAAGATAGACTGGTGTTTTTATTCCCAAGTGTACTCCAGGTATAAAAAAGATTTATATAGCGAAGGAATTTACTGTAAAAGACAAGAATTGGATAAGATCTTATTAGAAGGAGGGAAAGGGGTACTATCTAAATGTTATGCATATTTATTGTCTCTGCAGGTAGGACAGGATGTAGTGAAGGATTGTATGATAGCTTGGGGGTGAAATTTTGGATATCCCCTTGACTTTCAGCAATGGGAACAGATTTGGTTGAAAAATATGAAATTAACTATGGCCTCCTCATATAAAGAAAACATATATAAAATGGTCTACCGTTGGCATCTCCCCCCTGTGAGACTAGCTAAAATGTTTCCTGGGACATCTTCCTGTTGTTGGAAATGCGGTTACAGTAATGGAACTTATTTTCATCAATGGTGGACCTGCCCACAGGCGGTTAAATATTGGAAAAAAATACAGCAATGGATTTTGGAAATTACACAAATCAATTTGGAATTGAGGCCTGAGATTTTCCTGTTGGGGGCAAAACCTTTGAATGTTAAATCAGGTATATGGTTCTTGTTGATTCACATTATTACTGCAGCAAGATTAGGGTTTGCTCAGGAGTGGAAAAATTAATACTTACTGATGGATTTGAAAATAATATATAAAATTAATGAGTGTGTGGAATCAGATAGATTAACTAGATTGATCAATGGTAAAAAAGATTCAGAATTTTATAACAGTTGGAAATTATGGTACGATTGGGTCCAGAAAAGGTGGGATAGAATAGATATATGATGTATATATATGATGACAAGTATGTACTGTATGTATACAGGAATGACTTTATATTTATGGACAATGTACTCACATTACACCATGGTGGCAGGATTGTATATTTCATTTGAATATTGATGCATAGAATATATTAATAAAAATTATTAAAAAAAAACAAAACAAAAAACAAAAAAGATTCTAAGGAGAGTCCCTGAATAGTCAAGAAGGCGAATATAAAGTATTGCTTTTCGATTCTTTAAGAAAATGTACATTGTAGAGTTCTTATTCTTAGGTTATGTTGTACCATGACCTGATATATAAAAGAAAGAAATGTGAACAGAGTAAAAGAGAAAATACATTGCTAACTTTTAATTGTTTTAATGTCAACAATTATCTTACTATCAACTGACATGAAAAGAATGACATGATGGAACAGTCTTTAGTATGTGTCAAGCAAAAGTCAAACTTTTGTGTGGAAATAATTTCTGTTTAGTTGCTAAACTAAACAACAAGCTTATATAATGGTAATTGATGGGTAAAGATAAGTACAATGAAATAATATTTTGATAATACATTAGAATTTAGCTGATATTTATTTGTTCCTTGAATTGAAAATTGTGTCATAAACACACATAACATAGTGTAATTTTTTATTGTCTAAAGTTAAAACATTGCCCATCTTTCCGGACCCACTTAAAATGCTTTCACAGGGAATTAATCCTTGAATTTGAATAATTCTTTTCCTAGATGCTTAATGGAGAGCTAAAGCAGTTGTATACTGCTATCACAAAAACCAAAGTTAATCTGTGGATTTTAGATGAAAACAGTGTTAGGCATGCCCCTGCATTCCAATATTTTATCAAATGAGAACTTGTTTAGGTTGTCAAAAAGGATGAAAATAAAAGTAAGTCTTATATAACTGTTTCATAAAACTCTAGCTCAGTAATAGTGAATCTTTTCGGCACCGAGTGCGCAAACCGGAATGCCATGCATGTGTGTGCATGTCCTTGGGCCGGAGTGCTGGAAACCTAAAGATCAGCTGGCCGGCGCACACATGCCTGTTTTTGGCTGTTTTTTGACTGTTTTGTGGGCTGTTTTCAGGCCAAAAATGGCCTGGGAAATGGTCTGGAAAATGGCACAAAAAACAGCCTGAAAATGGCTTGGAAAATGGCCCTTTTTTGGCCATTTTCAGGCTATTTTCCAGCACTCCAGCACCCACAAAGACCAGGTGGCTGGCGCACCAGAAACCAGAAGAGCAACTGGCAATGGTGGGTGTGCCCACAGAAAGGGCTCTGCATGCCATCTCTGGCACGTGTGCCATAGGTTCGCCATCATGGCTCTAGCTTGTCTTTGAAATATTCTTTGATTTTGCCAAAAATATGCAATCACTCTTGTCAATTATATTTAAATGTGGCAGACTGAAAGTTGGTTCATATTTTTCATTGCCAATGGTTGACTCAGCAAGTGAGAATTTCTAGTTAGTTGTGATTAATCTCAGAGGTTAAGCAGTGTTGGTCTTGCTTAATACTTGAATGGGCAATTATTCAGGAATTCAAGGGTTGTTGAATACATTGCAAAGTTGAAGAAAAACAATCTGAAAGAAGTAGTGGGAAATCATCAAGTCAAACTTAGCTCAAAATTGTATTTACCCTAAATTAAGGTTAGTCTAATGATTTTCAAAGAATTTAACTTAATAATTTCAGTTTTATGTTATTTTTTGTACTTTTACAACAAAACTTTGAACCTCTCATTAACTGCATCCCAAATGGGTAGGAATCCCAAATGTTTCATCAGAAATACTAATTAAGGAATGGTGACCCTAGGTCTTGAGTTTCTTGCAGTTTCCCCAAGATCTGAAAATGAACACACCATCAACATTTAGAAATAAAATGCCTGATATTTCATGAAGTCCACAAAAAGGAAAAAAAAGGTAGCATGATTTGGGGCTATTTTTCATATTGGGGAGGTTTTAATTATGAGAATGCAAATTGTTTGCCTCTCATTGCCATTCTCACCCCCTAACCTTTTTGAAAATAAGGTTTGCAATGAATACCCGCAGTAGACCTGGGCATTTTATTCCCTATGGCCACATCTGTTCTGTCCAGCCAGAACAGATATCTGTTCTATCCAGCCCCTGGCAGCAGCAATAGGGGGCAGGTCATTGAGGACATTAGTGTGAGTTGGTGTTAGCAGGATGTGAAAATCAGGGCGGTGGCCCTCCACAATAGTCCCAGTTTGTCATGTGGCCTCTTGGCAAAATTAATTGCCCAACCCTGAGCTACAGTATTTCAGCCTCACTGTTTCCAGGGAAATCATTGCAGCCTCTGAAGGCCAGTGCCTAACCCTTCAAATGTTGCCCGCCCCCCCCCATAAGGAAGGGGAAAATATTTTATATTCCTAATCAGTAGGAACAAGAAGGCCTTTCCTCAAATGAATATTGCAAGAGAAGACCGATTTCGTTTATCCTCTCCAAGAGTGATACCACACCTTTCTATTTGGTTGATTGTATTTTGGTTATACTTTTTTCTTATCTTGGGCAAATTTGTATTTCTGATTTCTTACATTTTCTTTAGAGTTAGTCACCAAAATAATGTAATAAGTCAAGATCACAATTTTGGTGTCTGAAACTTTTTAAACTTTTTAAATAAACTAAATTATTACTGTTATTATTCTGAAAGCTGCTTTTATGCAAACTCCATATGCATATAATTTGTATAAGACGTATATTATATGTATAAATGACAACTGGAAAAACCATGTTTTTGCCTTGAATTGCACAAACTGAGGTAAAGGACATATAACAATTAACACATATAACAATTAACATTTCCAGTATCAAAGTAATTGATATTCAGACCTTTCCCAGAATCATATCTTAAGAGTGATAAAATTCATTTTTGGAGAACAATTAATCAGATGAAGACTAGACAGCATTTTTGGTAGAAGACATTCTTCTTTGTTTATAATATAAAATGAATATATTTACAGAAGATAAATTCTTGGAACCATATCTCATTCCTACTTTATTATAGGAGTTTATAAATTAAGGAGTAAAGTTAAGGATAGAAATCCTTATAAAAATATCTCTCATCCAAATTTCTATTACAGTGTTTCCCTGAAAATAAGACTCTGTCTTATATTTTTTGACTCTGAAATAAGTGCTTGGCCTTTTTGCCATGTGCTCAAAAGCCCGATTGGGCTTATTATCAGAAGATGTCTTATTTTGGGGGAAACAGTACGAATGAAGATCCCAGAATAATGTTGCAGGATCCAATCTAGGTCGGTCACTGGGACCAGAGGTTCAGTCTTCTGAGCTTTTGGACTTGTGCTGGAGCCCATCCTCAGGTTTTTAATCTTTATCCAATCAAGGTTGAGGGATATCTAATTTAATTGAATACTACAGTTAGTATACACGAAGTATAATATGCAGCTAATATATACAGAGTAAACTCATTGATTCTTCTCCTCATGTTTAAACAATTCTTCTATCTGCACCTTTCTTTTTAGATTTTGAAGATAGTATGTTTGTTAAAACATCAACTCCAGAAGAATGGATTTGTTGAGGAATTCGCAGAGCAACCCTTGAGTAGCAAGGGTGTGCACATGAAAGCGATTGATAGCAGGTGTAAATAATCACAGCCCACACACAGATACACTGAGTTGTGTTTACTTTAGGAAATAGTATAAGGCACAGTCCAATAAACAATCCAGGTCATACACAAACAAAGCAATAGATAGCAAAACAATAGTCCAGGGATATTCCAATAACAAAGTCTTCTTACCAGTCATTGTAGTCATACACAATAAACAGTTGCAAACAGTAGCAAACACAGCAAATAGCAGTAACGATCAATAACGATCAGCACAGAACAGCAGAGAGCAGTAAAGAGTATCAGAGAGATACTAACCATGTTTCAAGCTTCCTTTTAAGGACATTGGCTACAGAGCTAACCAATCAGGACACAGTATGATGGAATACAGCAATACAGTCTTAAAGCTATATTGAGGTTTATATATTGCCAACCCAATAAATTAATAAATTATCATTTCCTAACATTCTCCCCTTTGGGTAGGATGATATATAATACCTTACATTCTTAAACCATAATTATCACTACATGATTTGTGCTTAACTGCACCCTGAGCCTTTGTAAAATGATCTGCAATATTATGTTTAGTCATGCAGTACTCTAACTGAATCAATTTACTTTGTACACACTGTCTAACCTTTAAATATTGCAAATCAGTATGCTTAGACCATGTTCTTACAGCTAAATTAGTAGCCATATTGATTGCAGATTGATTATCTTTGTAAACTATAAACGGATCATTTACATTTAATCATATATCAATTAACAATTGTTTATAATATATCAATTCAGTGCATATCAAGGATAAACATGAAAATTCAGCTTCCATAGTTGATAAACTAAGATGTTTTTGCCTAATAGATTTCCATCCTATCATGCATTACCCAACATTACCACTATACCTGATGTTGATTTGCGAGTAGGTAGATCAGTTGCAAAACTTGCATCAGCATATGCCTTTAAAACTAGGTCACTACTAGGCTCTAAATATAACAAAAAATGAATCATTTATTTCAGATATCTAAGTATTCGCTTAGCAGCTTGCCAGTGCCATTCAGTAGGTTCAGCATTATATCTAGCCAGTTGGTTCACACTTTAAGATATATTTGGCCTAGACCAATTACTCAAATATGATAGACTGCCTATTAAGGATTGATATATTTCCTTGTCGAATACAGAACTTTGAATATCACTATGTTTAAAATCCTGACTCATTGGTGTTTTAGCAGACTTACAGAGTTCCATATTGTAACGTTTCAGTAATTGGCTAACTTTCTTGGCTTGCGAAATTTTGTAACCTTTACTAGTTTTAACTACATCAAGACCTAGATAATGCTTAATTTCTCCCAAATTCCTAATTCTGAACTTCTTTTGCAACATAGAAACAATTTCAGTTGCTTCATTTTCAGATTTTGTTATAAGTGCTATATCGTCAGTAAATAGCAATAATAAAGAAATTAAACCATCTTTCTCTTTCTTGAACAAACATGGATCAGCTTTACCAGCTACAAAACCCATAGCAACTAATTCCTTAACAATACATTTGTTCCATTCGTAACCTGACTGCTTTAAGCCATAAAGACTTTTCTTCAATCTCCAGCAATCAGTCTTCCCATCAGTTTTCAAACCTAGTGGCTTCTTCATATAGATTGTATGTTGTAAAGGTGCATGCAGATATGCAGTTTCAACATCTATATGATTTATCTTGTATCTATTCTTAGCTGCCCACACTAATGCTGCTCTCAAAGTAGTCGCCCTCAACTCGGTGCAAAAACTTCATCATAGTCCTTGTCTGACTGAGCAAATCCTTGAGCAACTAATCTTGCCTTATGAGTAACAGTCCCATCTACACCAGTTTTTAGTTTATAAACCCACTTACAACCAATTGCATGCTCACCTGGTGGTAGCTTAACATTCTCATAAACATCTAACTCCTTCAATGAAGTCAACTCTTTGTCCATCGCTTTTATTGGTTACTGTATCGCTTTTCAGGATACAGTTCAATTTCATTAAAGTTAGATGGCTCTATGTTCACCTGACATACTACACTGGCTTGATACCTATCAGGTGGATGTCTTTCTCTAGTTGAACATCTAGGCAACTCAAGACTCAGTATAGGTATTTCCTCTTCTACCTCCCCTATCACCTCTTCCTCCTTTACAGTAAGAAACGGTTCTTCCTCAATTATCTTATTATTAGGTTATCAGCAAACAATGGAGTCTCCACAATAACACTATCATTTCCCTTGTCGGATTCCTGCTCCAGCTTACTCCAACCTACATGCTCCAGAAACTTAGCTCTAGCACTGCAGTACACACTAGTAGTACCTGGCGCCCAAAATCTATATGACTTGTGGTTGGACTCATAACCAACAAAAAATAATTTCTTTGCTCTATGTTGCCCCTTTCTCCTCAATTGCGAGGGAATATGAACCCATGCTGGGGCTCCAAATGTATGCAAATAACTTAATTCTGGTCTTCTACCATGCCAACGTGTGAATGGTAATTCACCAGTTGTTGAATTTACTATGTTATTCAGGACATGGTTAGCACACATTATTGCCTCACCCCAACGTGTGGTCAGGCAAACCAGAATCAGATAACATGGTTCTAGCCATAGCCTGAAACGCTTGCCCTCTGCGTTCAATATACACATTATGTTGCGGTCCATAAGGAGCAGAATGCTTGTGTTCAATGCCAGCTTTCTGTAGCATAGTTACAAATCCGTTATTGGTAAACTCAGTGCCATTGTCAGTTACCAGGCAAAGAACCTTGCTTTTCTTTTTCCTCTCAGCAAACTTCAGCCAGTTAGAAAAATGCTGGAATGTTTCTGCTTTGATTTTCATCAGGTAACAAAAACCATAATGGGAAAAATGGTCTATTATGCTCAATATTTATTTATTTATTTATTTATTTATTTATTTATTTTTCATATTTCTATGCCGCCCAACTCTCCAAGGACTCTGGGCGACTTACAACAAAGACAGTATGAACAATATACAATAAGAGACGTTAAAAACCCATACACACCGCTCATGGCCGGATCTCACAAGAACGGCCCCAAGCCTACCAGAAAAGCCAGGTTTTCACCATTTTCCGGAAGGCCAGTAGGGTGGGAGCGGTCCTGGGCTCAGGAGGTAGCTGATTCCAGAGAGCCGGGACAGCCACAGAGAAGGCCCTCTTCTGCGGACCCACCAGGTGACATTGTTTAGCTGACAGGACCCAGAGGAGGCCAACTCTATGGGAGCTATGCGGTAGAAGACGGTCTCGAAGATAGCCTGGCCCTAAGCCGTATAGGGCTTTAAAGGTAATAACCAACACCTTGAATTATGACCAGAGACCAATAGGAAGCCAGTGCAGCTCACAGAGGATTGGTGTAATGTGGGAGCACCTAGGTGCACCCATGACTGCTCGAGTGGCTGCATTCTGGACCAACTGTAGTCTCCAAACACTTTTCATGGGTAGCCCCACGTAGAGAAGAGCCTCCCGATCCAGGTAGGGTCACAATTGGTGTACAAGGCAAACCTGTACAAAGGTCCCCTTAGCCACAGCTGCCAGGTGTTGCTCTAATCTCAGCTGTGGGTCAAGGAGGACACACAAATTATGAACTGGTTCTGAGGGGGACAACTTCCCCCCCCCCCAGGCTAAGAATGGACAATCAACATGGTCCTTGGGAGGCAATACCCACAGCTACTCGGTCTTGCCTGGGTTAAGTCTGAGCCTTATATAACAGGCTCCTCCTAAACTAGGTTTTTTAGGACCAATAATATTTGCAAACACTACCTCTAAAGGTTCATTAGTTGTAAACCCATTAACTCTGTTTGCAGAAGTTACCTTGCTCTTTTCTTGGTTACATGCATTACAGTTTAAATATTTCAGACAAGGTTTTAGTTTTATCCCATCAGATAATTCAACAGCTTTCTTTAACATTTTAAAGTTTACATGTCCCAAACGCCTATGAAGCAAATGAATGCATTCATCATGTGGTTTATATTTTTGTAAACTGAATTAGCATTAGCCATGATTAATGGATCATCATTTAGAAAACAAATCATTCTCTAACTTTGCAGTAACACTTGTACCATCCTTTTCTCCACTAAATGTTATTACAAACCCAGCTTTTAACAATGCTTTCACAGATAGCAGGTTAAATTTTAGTTTAGGTACATATAACATAGGTAAATCCTCATTAATACACGAACAATATATGTTGCATTCGTCAATGTTACATTTGTTTCCCGGAGGCTGAAGATGAGTGAGATGAGAGAAAGGAAAACATCCATGGATAGCAGAATCAACAGCAACTTTATTGAGCATCAGACATAGTTTATATAGTTTCTAAGTTTCTCAGTTCTCACCTACTATGCATGTTACATTATTATTGGTTAACAAATCTCCAAGGCACAATAATTGGTTAGCACTTACATCATTGGTTTTCGTGAGAATATGCACAAAAGTGTTATACATTGAGAGCGGCAAATGTTGCAGGTTATACTTTGTTTCATCCTGTGTCCTTGTACATGCTAGAAACACTGCTTGCAGATGAGAACTGCTTTGTTTGTACTTTCGTGAGAGCACAGTTCCAAAAACCATACAGATGAGCAAAGCAATAACCCTACATTTCCTCGCTTTTTATTTTAATGAAGGCAAATGAAAATCATCCAGAGCACTCAATTGAATCACATTCAAAGTAGGTTGAGGAGACTTATGAAACATTGCAAAAAATGAAGGAATACATTGCATACAACAACAACAAAGGATAAGTAATGCAATTACAATTACACCATAACCAACTAGTTAACCAAGCAAAAGGAGAAAATTCTTCATGTACATTATTTTTCATAGAAGCTTGTAAATTAGCTAATTCATCTTCAATAGTCTTATTAAGTGAATGAAAATGCACAGCACAAGCATGTTGACCAACCAAGGTACAAAATCCACCTTGACGAGCTAACAAATAGTCTATAGCAAAACATTGTTGAATCAAATCCTGATTTAGTTCTTCAATTTCATTTTGCAAATCACGAATAATTGCAGCAGTAGCATTAATAGATTTCTCCAATCGACATATTAGTCCCAAAATAGAATGTCTATTGCCTTGAGCTACTATTCCTGGATACGATCCCAAAGTAATAGTTCTAGTTATCGCTCCAGCTAATGCACGTCCAAAAATAGGCAATGAAGAAAGTTGAGTATCAATAATAACTTCATCAGAACATGTTGGTCCCAAAGCTGCATGTCTCTTTCGAATTGACAAACCACCAGAAGTACCTATCTGTACAGGTAAAGACAAATATCCAATTGCAGCACATTGATAGTTCTGATGGTGTACATTTGTTGCACATTTATCAAAGAAAAACCACATAGCAGGATCTTTTAACTGCCATCCAGCACAGATCGATCCACGAGATCCGGTACCTGAAACTTCAGTAACTTGAAAAATAGGAAAATCATCAGGATACATATCAGGTATAAGATTATGACCCTGTAATGTTTCATTAATATTACCCCATAGCCAATATTTCTGAATACAATAACTATAATTCCCTACTTTATCTAAAATAGGTTTAGCTGTTGGGTAATCAGACCATTTAGCAAACCAATTATAACGTGCATAACAACAAAAACATAAACCTCTAGTAAATTGATTAATACGAAGATACTTCAATTTAACCAAATTCAATTCATGTGGAGGAGTAGAAAATAACCATGAAGAAGAAATATGCTGAAGTTGTGAAACAATGAAAGCAGAAGAATTAATTAAATTAGGAAGAAAAGCAACTTGACCAAGAGCCATAGGAGGTTCATAATATAAAGTAACATTACGACCATGAATTAGGAACATATATTGAGCATGACGAATCCAAAGATTAGGACTAAGAGAAAAATCAGGAGTTGTGGAAGTAGTAGAAACCAAAGAGAGAAAACAAAAGAAAAAACAACACATAAGAAAAGACTTGTTGAAATGTTGTTGAACTTCAAATGGATCCCAAGTCAGGAGCGGAGGACGTTGCGACTGGAGAGGTTCCAGCCATTGCAGGTGTTTTTCCATGATAAGGACGAACACAGCAGCCTGGAATCCACACAGCTTGTTTCATCTGCAGATCTTCAATTGCAGCATAACCACGACCTCAGGTTATAAGTTTAGTAGGTCCACGCCAGGCAGGATCAGGAAGTTGACGATAGAGTACCAAGGGTCGTGAAACAGGATCCTGAATATGAAAATGTAAATTGACTGGAATTTCTGAAAAGGAATCTAAAAATGTTAAGTAATTCCATGCATACAGAGCAATAGAGATCAAATTTTGAATTTTTCGCAAATAGAATGGACCAGATTCAGTTTTTAGTAATTTAGTTAATGTTGCTTTGAATGTACGATGAGCTCGCTCAATTACAGCTTGCCCTTGAGAATTGTAAGGAATTCCATGTATCAATTGAATGTTCCATTGTTGACAGAAAGAAGTAAATTCTTTACTAGTATATGCCGAACCATTGTTAGTTTTCAATTGACTTGGTCGTCCTATGACAGAAAAAGTAGAAAGACAGTGAGATACTGCATCAGAAGTGCGCTCATTTCTAGAAGCAGTAACCCATAAAAATGAGAATAAGTGCCAATGGTTGCATGTAAATAAGTATATGGTTTAAAAGTAGTAAATTGTGTGACATCCATTTGCCAAATTTGGTTGGTTTTTGTTCCTCGAGGATTTACTCCCATAGGAAAAGGAACAGCAAATTGTTGACAAGAAGTACATCCCCGAACAATATCACGAGCCTGGGAAATAGGAACAGAAAATTGTTTAGCTAAAGATTTAGCATTCTGATGAAAATATGAATGACTAGCAACAGGATCAGAAAAAAGAATTGTGACATCCTTTAGAGTCTCATCAGCTTGCTTGTTTCCTTCTGTCAAAGAATTTTGAAAAGGAGTATGGCTCCTAATGTGCTCAACATATAAAGGAAAGACACGGCCTTCCAAAACATGCTTTAGAGATAAAAACAAAGACAAAAGATTAACATCAAGAGAAACAGAACAATAAGCATAAGGAAGAGATTGCATTGCAAGAAAGACATATTGTGTATCAACAATTAAGTTAAGAGGCTGATCAGAAAATAATCTCAAAGCCAAAATAATAGCTGCCAACTCAGAACGTTGGGCAGATGTTTGAGTAGAAGTGAATTTCGAAAACCATTGTTGACCATCCGTCCAAACCACAACACCATGAGTAGGTGATCCATCTGTAAACACTGTTAAAGCTTCAGAAAGAGGAGAACGAGTAAAAATAGAAGAAAATGAAAGATTCAATGTATTTGTAATAACTATTCTAGGATCTTTAGGCAAAGAATATTGAATATCACCAAGATATTGAGAAAAAGCAATTTGATATGAATCAGAAACAGTCATCAAATGTTCATGTTCAAGTTTAGTATGAGTGAAAGCAATACCATCCAAATCATGACCTATTAATTGCAAAGATCGTCGTCGTGCTTTCATAATCAATTCTTCTAAAGCTTGCTGATAAGGAAAAATATTCCTAGGAGGAGAAGCAGACAAATTCAACCATTCATGAATATGAATTGTTTTTTCAGTAAAAGGAGAATAAAGACAACCAGTAGGTAAAGGTGAAGTAGGAAGAATTGCTAACCATAACTTAGTAGCTATAGAAACAATTCTATCAACATATCTCAGTTTAAGTTTATTGAGAATGTCCTGAAGACATGTCTTTTGCAAAGTAGTAAGAGACACCATATCCCCTGGATGCTTAGAACCTTTTAATAAGGAAAAGAGAGGTAACATTTCTCCTGTAGAAATTTGAAAATATGGACGAGCCCAATTAATGGTACCTAAAAGTTTTTGCCACTGAACCAAAGTATATGAAGATTGCACTTTGAGTTCAGGTAAGGTAGGAATGGAAGAAGATTGTAAAACTTTAAATCCCAAATATGAATAAGGTTCAGTTCATTGTATTTTTTCAGGAGCTATGTAAAGCCCCCTGCTGGCTACAATAGTAGTCAATGTTTGTAGCACTTGTTCTTCATCAAAATCTGGACCTGCGATTAAAATATCATCCATGTAATGATAAACCAAAAAAGAAGGAAATTGATCATGAAAAGGTTGCAAAGCTTGATCCACAAAGTATTGACAAATAGTAGGAGAATTAAGCATACCTTGTGGTAGAACAGACCAATGATATCGTTGTGTAGGTTGGCTATTGTTTAAAACAGGTACAGTGAAAGCAAATTTTTCTTTATCCTGTGACTGCAAAGGAATGGTGAAAAAACAATCTTTCAAATCTACTACTAACAATTTATAAGATTGTGGGATTAAATTAGGATTAGGAAGGCCATACTGTAAAGGCCCCATAGGTTGAATACATTGATTAATCTTTCTCAAATCATGTAATAAGCGCCATTTACCACTTTTCTTTTTAATAACAAACACAGGAGTGTTCCAGGGACTAGTAGAAGGTTCAATATGGCCAGCAGCTAATTGTTCCTGTACTAATGAATGAAGAGCAATCAATTTTTCAGATGATAGAGGCCACTGCTCAACCCACACAGGAGTAGAACAAAGCCATTTAAGAAGAAGTGCCATCATCCAAAATCAGATGAGCATTAAGAAGAGAAAGAAGATCCCTGCCCCAGATATTAGTATGAATATCTAAAATGTAAGGATGTAAAGATACAGACTTACCAGCAGAAGTTGTGATGACTATGGGATGAGAGCTTTGCCAAGCAGTTGTAGACCCACCAATGCCCCACAAGGAATTAACATCACATCTAGGCCATTGCACAGGCCACTGTAAAAGGGAGATGACAGTAACATCGGCACCTGTGTCTAATAGACCTTGAAAAGGTTGCTTATTAAGATATAAAGTAAGAAATGGCCTACAAGAATTAATAGACTGAAGAAGTCCTATAGAATTAAGAGTTGAACCAAATCCAGAATTACCACGATGTCCAGTACCTGGATTAGGTACCCGATAAGGAAGGAAAAAAAGTTGTGCAACAGAAGATCCTTTAGGAAGAAATTGTGGAATATTAACCCAAATTTGCATAAGAATCACTCCAGTGTAATCAGAATCAATAACTCCTGGAACAACAAAACAGCCTAATTTATGAGCAGAAGAACGTGGTAAAATAATACCAGCTAATCCAGAAGGGAGAGGACTAGTGAACTGAGAAGGAACAAGTTTAACTTCTAAAGGAAATTTAAAATCCAAATTTTGTTGAGTTATTAAATCGACCCCAGCGCTACCTGCTGTGGCTGAGGTGGCACAAGAGAGGGAGGAGGAGGAGGAAGGGAGAGAAGATTCACGGGAAAAGCACGCTTTTGGTTCTGGGTGGGTGCCACATCCAATTGCAAGTTTCCTGAACGAAAACGACACTGATTAGCCCAATGAAAACCTTTCTTACAAATAGGACATTTCTTTGTAGGACGATCACCACCAGCAGATGTCGTTGAACGACAATCTTTCTGAAAATGACCTGCTTTTCCACATTTGAAACAATTCCCCACAGGCTTTCTCCCTTTTTGAATTGCAGCAGCTAATAAATGCATGTTATATGATTGAGAGCCAATATCCTGGCAAACACGTAACATGTCTGCTAAAGTATATTGATTTGTAGCTTTTAAAGGTTGGAGAGCACGTTTACAGTCTGTGTTAGCATTTTCAATGGCCAATTGACGCAGTAATTCTGCTGCTGCTTCATGATTATCCAATTGTTGACGTAAAGCTTTTAAAAGTCTTTCTACAAAATTAGCATAAGGCTCAGTCGCTCCTTGGCGTATGGTAGAAAAACTAATTTTTGGCTCACCAGTTTGAGGAACCTTTAAAAAAGCTCTAAAGGCACACTCAGAAACTATAGCTAGTGTAGCAAGAGGAAGAACAACCTGTGCAGGAACAGTTGCAAATTGACCTGATCCAACCAACTGTCCCACTGTGTAAGCACCACCACCACCTAAAGCAGCTGCATTAGCATGACACAAATATTCACTTTCCCAGACCACATACTGCATAGAAGTTAGAATCATGTGAAACAATTGCTTCCAATCTTGAGGTATCATAGTAAACCCATTCTTAATTCCTTCTAAAAGACCTCTAGTAAAATTTCCAGTAATCCCATAATCAGAAATAGCCTTCTTCAACTCTCATAAAATTTGAAATGGCAAACCTTCCCATTCCGCTATCTGTTGTCCAGCTTGTGGTCCTGGTTGATATTGCACTGGACATACAGACAACAATTCAGCTAACTCTTCTCCAGAAACAGCAACATCTGTCTTACAATTCTCTACCATCTTTTGAAACAAAGACTTTGGAACAATATTAGAAAGAGGAGGTTCCTGATTAATGTCAGAAGAGACTGGTTCCTGTTTAATGTGAAGACACATAATCATCATAACTTTCATCCAAAGAGGAAAGAATGATAGAAACCTGATGAAGCTCTGAGAAAATCAGCTCCTTTTCATGTAGCTCTTGTAAAGTTCTTTTCATGAACTCCAAATGAGTTAACATATCTCCACCTTTCAGAAGACAAGCTCTAAACAGTTTACGTGTAAGGTGTATGTGTGCACCCACACTATTGTGAACATAAATCCTTTTCAGATTGTCCCAACACTTAGCAGCAGACTCCTCACCATGAATATGAACTAGCTGCTGATCACTCAGGGTCAGTCCGATTATACAAAGAGCCCTTTCATTATCCCGGTTAAATTGGACTATCTTCTTTTCATCTTCATCATCTGCTGGATTCCAAGCAGTTACACCCGGTGGATCATGAACTACAGCCCATAGCCCTTCATTACGCAGAAGTAGACTGCACTTCATAGACCAGGAAACATATTTTGTTCCATCCAACCGGATTATCAGAGATATGCTGGTTGACTGTTCTTGTGCCATCTTTACTTGTAAATAAACAACAACAACAGCTGTCTGAATATGGTACTGTGCATTCACACTAACTCTCAGTATCCTGGGCCCATAACCAATGTTGAGGAATTCGCAGAACAACCCTTGAGTAGCAAGGGTGTGCACATGAAAGCGATTGAGAGCAGTTGCAAATAATCACAGCGCACACACAGATACACTGAGTTGTGTTTACTTTAGGAAATAGTGATAAGGCACAGTCCAATAAACAGTCCAGGTCATACACAGATAAAGCAATAGATAGTAAAACAATAGTCCAGGGATATTCCAATAACAAAGTCTTCTTACCAGTCATTGTAGTCATACACAATAAACAGTTGCAAACAGTAGCAAACACAGCAAATAGCAGTAACGATCAATAATGATCAGCACAGAACAGCAGAGAGCAGTAAAGAGTATCAGAGAGATACTAACCATGTTTCAAGCTTCCTCTTAAGGACATTGGCTACAGAGCTAACCAATCAGGACACAGTATGATGGAATACAGCAATACAGTCTTAAAGCTATATTGAGATTTATATATTGCCAACCCAACAAGTTAGTAAATTATCATTTCCTAACAGGATTGCACAAGGAGAATATTATGCTACACATCAGTGTTGGAAGGTAAAAGACTTTCAATGAATTCAATGAATTCAGTAAAAGGAATAACATTAAGTTGCATTCAGACTTTTAAAAATACATAAACCCAATAATATTGGTGGGATTAATTAAGCATGAGTAATTAGACCCATTGATTTCAATGGATCTGATCTGTATACAACTAGTTCAGTTCTGCTTTAACAAAAAATAGAATGTGTCGTATGTGTGAGACATTATGCTTTCATAAAATTATACTTAAAGTATGATTTTTTTCTAAATAAGATTGGATTATATTGAGTCTTTTTGTATGCAATTACTGTTTTCCTAAACTATTGTGTAAACATTGTTTAATAAGATTTAAAAAGCCAATTCAAAGTGCCAATAAGTTTTTAGGATAAGTTACTCTTTTGAATTTTGAAGGTAGGAGTTATAGGCTATCATCTTTTATTTCTCTGCATCAAACTTTGCTTTGTTACAACTTGTATATAGCAATAGCAATAGCACTTAGACTTATATACCGCTTCATAGTGCTTTTACAGCCCACTCTAAGCAGTTTACAGAGTCAGCATATTGCCCCCAACAATCTGGATCCTCATTTAACCCACCTCAGAAGAATGGAAGGCTGAATCAACCTTGAGCCTGGTGGGATTTGAACTGCTGAACTGCAGCTAGCAGTCAGCTGAAGTAGCCTGCAATCCTGCACTCCAACCACTATGCCACCTTGGCTCAATATAGCTTATTAGCATTAGCATTAGGTCCTCCCATGCTATGTAGCATATGTAGCAATCTTGGATGAGTTCTTCGGCATTTCCCCATGTGATGTTTAGAGTCTTTAAATCTTCCATGAATGTTTTTCACTATGTATTTCAGGGGTGTCCTCTTGGTTTGGCATTGGAGGGGCAGGAGGTCCATCTCATTGCCATCTTGGGGATTCAATTGTTCTTCATGCAGAGAATATCATCTGTAATTCGGGGTCTTTCGTGTGTGACAATGTTATGTAATTTGCAGAAGAAACTCCTCTGGAGCACTTCTTTGTTAACAATATGGTCAAAATAGTGAATCTTTAGGATTTGGTGAAGGCATCTTCGTTGGAAGACATCAAATCTCTTGTTAATGTTTGCTGACACCTTCCAAGTCTTGCTGGCATAAATGGTATATACTAGCTTAAGAAAAAATAAATTGAAGGATGATTTAGCTCCTTGCAAACACAAAAGAAACTGATTGAAATGCTGAATATTTCCCTGTATCCCTGGAATACAGAAGGAAGCAATACCAAATCATTTCCACATTCTTGCCAAGAAAAATACATGGATATATCCATGAAGCCACCAGGAGCTGAATCACCTTGGAGGCTAATAATTCTTTTTAATCATATGCAGTGATTAAAGCTGTTGGAAGTGTTTAATTGTTGAAAAAGCTCTTGTGCAAATATTTTTGAAAAAAGATTACAAACTATTGTTCTAATATTTAGTTTATATAAACAGTATTAGTAATTTATCATCTGCATCTATATGTCCATTCATCCACCATGGCTGGAACTCTATATATTCAAGTTTAGAGGATTCATATCCAAATACAGCAATTAATCATCTCATGGTCTGAACCCCCTTACCAGTTGCTTGTCTCATTTTCAGTCTCCATTATTTGCCATCCCATTAGATCCTAGAACTCAGCTTCTTCCTTGGCAAGCATCACATATTCCCAAGAGGATTCACTACTTTTCCAAGGCATATCCTGATTTCTCATTGAACAATATTTTTGTCATTACTCTGCTATATAAACAGTGGAGACTGATTATTTTACTCCAGAAATATAGTATCTAGCCAGTGATCTGGTGAGAAAATCAGAACAGATGAATTTTTCCCCCTTAGTGAATGAACTGGTCAACTAAGTTCATTCACACAAATCATTAGGTGGAAGAGCTTATCCAGGAGATATATAGAAAGAAAAATGGATGTGGATATATACAGGTTTTCTAGAAAGATGCTACTTTATAGCTGCATCATCATCATCATCATCATCATCATCATCATTATCATCATTTTATTTATATACCGCCCTCCTCCCGAAGAACTCGGGGTGGTGTACAGCCAAAATTAAAACATAAATATGCAATATCATAGTTAAAATTAATTAAAATTCATTAAATAGTTTTGGCCGAATTTTAAAACCCAAAGTTAAAACCTGATTTAAAATCATTCAATTGGATAGCTACGCCTGTCAGAACAGTAGGGTCTTGAGGGCACAGCGAAAGACCCGGAGATCAGAGATGTTATAAATATCCGGGGGCAATTCATTCCAAAGGCAGGGGCTCCGACAGAGAAGGCTCTCCTCCTGGGTGTCACCAGCTGGCATAACTTGGCCGACGGCACCCTGAGGAGTCCCTCTCTGTGGGAGTGAACTGGTCGGTGGCAGGCTGTTGGTGGCAGAAGGCGGTCCCGTAGATATCCTGGTCCTATGCCATGGACCACTGATGTAGCTTATTGAGCTACATCAGAAGATTGGAGTTTGTTGTCAAGGTTCTGATTAACAAACCCAAGCAAATCAGAACTCTGAGGCTAAGATCTTCCTTAAAAAACTTCTTTATCGATACATCGTATCAGCACGATCAAATGCAAAGCCAACTCTAAATGTTTTCCATGGTTTCAGTATAATTAAAATTATAACATCCTCCCCAAAAGGTACAGGTCATGTTGGCCAATTAGGTTAATTTGCAGACTCTCCAATCTCCTCCCCGACTCTATCCACCACCTGTAGAGATGATCTTGGTTCGCACGAGAAAGCTCTGGAAGGAGTCTTGCAGTCACTCCTCCTCCCCCCTTGCCACTCTGTGTAGCAATTGAGGGATGGCTTTTTGTCACGTTCGATTCAAAGTTGTCATTTCGTATATTGCTATTTTAATTTCAGGTTGCTGCTAAATGCTAACAACAGGGAGGAGCATACAAGAAAGAGAAACTGGCTTTGGCACATAATACTGTGCTTACATTCAGTCAAAGAAAATCAACCCCAAGTAAGTGGTGGGTTTTTTTTTTATGTTACAAAGTTTTATATGAAGTCTTATCTAATGAAATGTGTTTCTTTGTGCGATATTGAATTTATAGAAGTGTGTTGATTTTTCCTCCCTCAAACATCACACTTATTTTTTCATCATCTTCCTTACTATCTCTTTTCCTTTTCAAACCTTTACTACCAGTCTTTTCATCACTGCAGTTTTATATAGTCTATTTTCACTTAAGAAAAAAGAATTTTAAATGTTCCCTTCTCTCATGAATAAAATAAGTATTGTTGGGTCCAAGTTGATATCGTAGGTAAAAGTAAAAGAACAGAGTAGAGATTTCTATTTGCTAGAGGGTACAGTATTTCCATGAGCTGCAGATAATATTGAAGGTAAGTCATCTTGCGTGAGGAAACAATGAACATGTGAAAATTGGGATAATTGACGGGTTTTAATATCTTGCTCAGTACAATTCAAATAGATAATAAAGTACTGCACATAAATGGTTTAATGAAATAAGAATAAGCACACCAGACAGCTTGTTATTGTCTTTTCTTGATATCTAGTATCTGATCTCAAGCAATACTATGGGAGGTTTTGCTCCACTTTTTTTTCCCATACCAAACCGTTTCATATCAAATAAAATTTGGGAGATCAGAATGCTATTTGGATAACTTCTGAGTCAACATAAACCTGATTATGTAACCAACTCCATCTTAGTCTGGATGAGAAGGAATGTGCATACTGTAGCTTCATTTCAAGCAAATCATTTATTTTTAACAAAAAATCCCAATATATTCAATGCCTTCATGGCTGATGATTACAGGGTAGAAGTGAAAGATATTCAATCACTTTGTTCCTTTTCTGATACCTCAGGAATTTTTCATTTCTGAAAGAGAAACTAGGAGTTGGAAGAAAAGAAATCCTGTATCTGATTTTCCCAAAGAGTCATACTATTGGAGACAAACTACATTTCTTACCAATGTGAAAATAGGCCTCATTATTTTAACCAAGTGTCACTGCGTTTTTTAATTTGCCAGCTGTGCTTTTTTGAACTCTGCCACTTTCCGTAGATGCTCAGAACTCTTATCTTTAAGCTAACTATGCATGTCTGCATTCCTTTACTCTTTTTCTAATCTTCTTTTGTTCTCCTGCCAAGAGGTCCGGCAGGAACGCTGCCAAAATGTAACTAATTAGCCAGTAAGATGTTTTTTATTTTCTTTATAATAAAATGAGTTTATTAGAATATATCTCGGGCTTATTTTGCTTATCAAGCTTATTTCGAGTACGCTTCAAGAGAAAGGCCACGATCCACCTCTAATTAAGTGCAATTACCCCAGGAGGGGAACAGGGTTTGAATGCCACCCTGACACCAAGGAATTATATCTCGATGGGGGAATAAAATATCTTTAGTTGGTTGGCGCTCTAATTTTAAACTGTTCGTGTTCATTTTTTAATTAATAGGGAGAAGCAAATGGAGTACCTAAATCTGGCTAAAACCTACCTGGAATGTTTTGGCAAAAATTTACGAAAAACTTGAAAAGGTAAACACAAATGCTCCTCTGATTTCTGAATTAAAAATTAGGAGTTGAATGTCCTGTTGCACAGATAGGATTTTCTATTTCTTGACTGTTCTCTTAGAAGATAATAAGAAATCTAGACCAATAAATGAAGGCAGGTATATTTTTATATCTAGTCTAAAGAAAATGGATTTTGGTTCATGTAACAGAACCACAGTTGTTTCTCACTTTCTGCCTCTAAATCTGCCCTTGAGAATTCCAAATTCTCAAAATCAGATTTGAGTGGAAGTGTGCTAGGAACAGGAGAGAGAGAGGTTTGATTTTGTTAACAGATGGCATTTTGTCCAAGAACAGTGATAAGATCAGTACAAACAAGCCATAACACTTTTTATTCCGGAAGAGTGTTCCTCTAAATGTTTAATTTTTTCTTTGCTTCATAATAGCAAACCTAGTTTATTTTTTATTGCTAACAATCCCACTTACCTAAAACATACATTATTATCATACAGGTGAAAGAGGCAGCATATTTGTATAAGAGATGCCAGTGCTACAAGGATGTATCCAGATGTTTTGAACAGATACAGGAGTTTGATCTAGCACTCAAAATGTGTTGTCGTGAAGAACGGTATGAAGAGGCAGCAAAATCTGTTGAAAGGTCCCTATTTGTGCAAAGTAATAAACTGTGAGGTACATTTCCATTTTTGAAAAGTATGTAGTTCTGAAATTCTTGGATTCAAAATATTTCTATCATATTTCTGTCAACTGTCATATTTGGCCTATAAAAATTCAGATGTCGTTCCATTTATTCCCATCATATACTGTTATTTTTCACATTCAGCTATCGATTTCAATTCCATATTTATATAAAATTATTCTATAATTGAGGCCTATTCACTTTATTATATGCTTTTTCTGCATCAACAGGCATACAACTAATTTTATCACATTTGCCCGTTATTATTATTATTATTATTGTTATTGTTGTTGTTGTTGTTGTTGTTGTTGTTGCAAATTTATATACCGCCATTCTCCCGAGAGACTCAGGGCGGCTTACAAAAACAATATCCAATACAAATCACAATAAAATTAAAATCAACAACCCAATTAAAACAATTTAAAATTATAACAATGTACACCCATAACGGATCAGTTAAGTTGATGAAAGAGCCACGTCTTCAACTCACGACGGAAGGAAAGAAGGTCAGGGGCTGTCCTGAGCTTGGTGGGTAAATCATTCCAGAGGGTCGGAGCTCCCACAGAGAACACCCTCCTCCTGGGGGCCGTCAGCCGACATTGTTTGGCTGAAGGCACCCTGAGGAGGCCCACTCTGTGAGAGCGCACGGGACGGTGGGAAAGCAGCTGGAGATGGTCCTGCAAGTACCCCGGGCCTAAGCCATGAAGGGCTTTATAGGTAAGCACCAGCACCTTGAAACGAATCCGGAACACCACCGGCAGCCAGTGCAGCTTGTGCAGGAGAGGAATGATTGGATAAAGAGCAGAAATCTGTTTTGCACCCATTCGTACCTGACATGAATTTCATATAATTTCACAAATGTGGCTTATTATCATGTTTCACTCTTTTTATGATGTGCCAAACATATTCATAAATTTATTAAAATACAGTTTTCTAAAATATAATTTCCAGGATTTATTTACTTCAATTCTTTTCAAATAACTTCATTATTTTTATTTTTAATTCTGTGCACTCTGCTGGAGGCCCCTTATGCAGTCTTTGACTGACTGACTGACTCACTCACTCACTCACTCATTCTGTCCATCCATATCTATCGATCTATGTATTGATCTATGTATCGATCTATCGATCTATCGATCTATCTATCGATCTATCTATCTATGTTCTATCATCATATATATATTATTTTCATCAAAATTATGCTCCTTTTTGTCTTCCCCTTTTCATCTTACATTTTCCGTGTTCCTTTTGGACTATATGGTTTGAAATTGTTTTTTTTCTTTCTACAAATTGTACAGTATCTTTTTCTCATTTTTTCCAACAGTCATTCTCTTACATGCATTTCATTCTAATACCCAGCCTTCTTCACTTCATCATTTAAACCAGCATGCTTTTGCTACTTTTTGTACAGCATTCATATTTTTTCCTTTTCCATATCATTTCCTTCATTTATTCTCATTTTTATAGCCTTTTTTTCCAAAGTTCCACTTGTGACATTATTCAATACATAAATAAACATTAACAGTTCAAGGCATGCACATAATGCAACTGTTTTAAAATGAGGTGTTTTTTCATATGTGAAAATGTGGTATTTCTTCTCTCTGTTGTGCTGAAATTTGTGTAATTAGTTCAGTTTTGTGATTGATGTTCATTGATAATGTTATCTCTTTCAGATATGAAGAAATACTACAAAAAGGAAATCAGTCAGATTTCAAACTGTCATACACAGCAGACCAGTTTTATTTGGAAGCTGCTGCAAAATACTCTCAGACAAATAAAATCAGTAAAATGACGGAAGACCAGCTTGCATTCTTGGAAGCACACAAACACATTGAGAAAGCAGCTGACCTGTTGAAAGCAGAAGGCAGAGATGAAGGCAGAAATGAAGAAGCTGCAAAACTTATGAAACAGCATGTTTTTTTCTTGGAAGCAGCAAAACTTACTAATCAAATGGACTTCAAAACATCCTGTTTACTTGGTGCAGAAAATGGAACCATCTTGCAGATGACTATTTGTGGAACTGAGTCAATTCTGAAGC
The DNA here is from genome assembly GCA_012654045.1 of Ptyas mucosa. NCBI lineage: Eukaryota > Metazoa > Chordata > Lepidosauria > Squamata > Colubridae > Ptyas > Ptyas mucosa. Next base: position 4,321,855 of record WNWU01013517.1, read on the forward strand.
TGGTCAAAGCTTTCCAGAAAGCAAGCACTAATGCCGAAAGAGAAATGGTGAAATCGTGTTTTGAATATTTTGGGATTATGCCAATAGGTGGAAATTTTTGGCAAGTCTCCCCAAAAGAGGCAGGGTGGTATTCTAGAACTTTTGCCTGAAGATCATACAGAAACAGAAAATAAATCAAGTGATCAGTTCAAGCTTGGCTTAAAAGAAGTAATCAGCATTTATTAAATAGGCTAATTGCTATTATTCGCTATTTATTTGAACTGAGTTTTCCTGGTATTTGCATGAAATTCATTGCAGGCTTGCAGTGCAAGGATGGAACCTCTAAAGATTTGTGTCTTGGCACATGATGAATTAAAATCTGTATTTCAGTATAAAATGCATTTGGCTTTAATAAATGGGCTGCTGCTAGAAGCAGAACAATTGTTCTCAAAATATTTGTTTCCCAAATCCAGTGGCATCAATGAAGTGTTGACAGCTGATAAATATGCATTGTGCAGGCCTCTCATTAATATTCTGTTTCCTAATTGCTTTCATCTGGGAATGATTTCTGAGAATCCGTTGGACTGTAAAGAAATCCTGAATTATGGAATTACTAATTCTTGCAATATAGTACTGAGAGAATGCATCAAGTTTGAGTTTAAAAATGAAACTGCCAGGAACCGAAGAGAATCCACTGAACTGTGGCTAAGAGCAATGCAAGTCTTTGCTTTGACATCTAGTTATCCTGCAGAGTTTGAGAGCCTTCTTTGTAAAGAAAAAGATGATTATAACAGAGAATTAGAAGACAGCAGGAAAGGGAGATTCAAAGGAATAGAAGATAAATTTGGTATGGTGATGACTGACAGATACACAGAAAATGCTGTAAGCACCCACTTGTGTTTTATTCGACTGCTGCAGAATTCAATGGATCAGCTCTTATGTTCATAGAAATCCTGAGCAATGTAAATGGCTGTTTTACCGTTTTATGAATTTCTTGGTGAAGAGATGCATTCATCCTTTGATTCCAAGTATAGGTAATACAGTGACTTTGCTGGAATTTCTATTTGTTTTGGGTTGTTTAAAAGCTACATTGCCCTGTTTCACTATTGGGGCTTTTTATTCACCGGGGGAGTTCAACAAAAAGATGTATTTTCTATTATACATGAATATAAGCCAGAGAACCCAAACCAAGCTGCATGGAAATTTAAATTCCACCTCATGTATGTGGCCAATGTGTTGTGTGGATATGAACATGAAAATTTCTTTTTTTTATAAAAAGTTTTTATTTTTATTTTTCATAAACACATTTACATGTACAGTCATTTCCATCATTTTTCATTCATCTTTTCTTTTAACTTTCACTTTTCGTTTTTATTTTTTTGAGGCTGCTCTTTACCCTTTACCTTTACTCCAATCTTTCTTCTTCTCCTCCCCTTCTCTTCCTTCCTGTTTCTCCTCCTATTCCTTCATTCTTCCTCTCCTTCTCTTTCCTACTTCCCCTTCTCTTCCCCCACTCCTCTCTTCTTCCCCCCTTCTAGCCTCCTCTACTACTCTTCCCCTCCCTTTTTTCTTTCTCCTTTTCCCTTTTTCCTCTTCTCTCCTCTTCTCTCTTCTCCCTTTCTCTCTCTCTACTCCTTCCCTCTCTCCTGTTGTTTCCCTTTTCAGTTCAATCTAAAGTGGTATTCGAGCAGCCCCAATTTCCTAATTATCTTTATTCTCATTTCAATTTCTTATTCAATTATTATTTATTTTTATTTCATCATTTGCATACATTTTTATAATATCTCACTTTTTCCCCTTTTACCCCCCTTCCCCTTTCTCCTTTTTATCCATCATCTGTATATCTATTTTTCTAATTCTTTTCTCCCATCTATTTTCTATCTATTTTATCTCTATGTCCTTATTCGTTTTTCTTTTCTAACTAATCATAAAATTCATCCCATGTCTTGAAATACATTGACTCCTCTTTATCTTTTATTCTCAATGTTAATCTATTCATTTCTGCATATTCTAAAATTTTCTTTATAATTTTCTTTCTCCTTCCAACGGGATTTTATCTGCTTTCCAATTTTGTGCAAATACAATTCTAGCTGCTGTTGTTATATGAATAATCAAATATGTATCTTCTTTACTATAATTCTCTGGTAAAATTCCCAATAAGAATATCTCTGGTTGCAACATTCCCTCTAACCATGTTTGTATTTTCACCCAATATTGTTTTGCTTCTTTACACAACCACCACATGTGATAGTATGATCCCGGCAAGTGGTGACATTTCCAACACTTAGCTGATTTATCTTTAAACACCTTAGCTAATCTTTCTGCTGGCATATGCCATCTATAAAACATCTTATACAGGTTTTCTTTATAGGCTGTTGCCATTGTTAATTTATAATTTCTTTCCCAAAGTTGTTGCCATTTCTCCAATTCTATGGTGTATCTAAAATTTTTTGCCCATGCTATCATTGTTTCTTTTACTTCTTCATCTTCTAGTTTAATACGTTATATAATTTGTTAATCATTTTCTCATCTGTTCCTGTCAATATTTCATCCAGTTCAGATTTCCCCAAGTTGAAGTCATATTGTCTATGATCTGCTTCATATCTTGATTGTATTTGCAGTCTTGTGTAGCAATTTATCTCAATCCCTTGATTCTCTAGTTCTTGTTTTTGTTTCAGCTCTCCCCGATCTGTCAAAATGTCTTTCTATCTTAACAATATTCCCCATGTTCACAATATTTGGGTATGTCACCGATTCTATTGTAGAAAGCCACATTGGAATATTCAAATAGTGTTTTTCTTTCATTCTCTCCCACACTGATAACAAACCATTTCTTACATAATGTCTTTGAAAATATCCATGTATCCTTTGTTTCCCGTACCATAAAAAGGCATGCCAACCCAGTTGTAAAGCATGACTCTCCAATGTCAATAGTTTTGTATTCCTTAATAAAATCCATTCTTTAATCCATGTTAATGCTGCCGCTTGATAATACAATTTCCAATTTGGAAGGCCAAACCCACCTCTAATTTTTGCATCTTGTAGCATTTTTATGTTAATCCTTGCTCTCTTTCCTTGCCACATATATTTCCACGTTATTTTCTTCAACTCTTCAAAATATTTTTTCTCCAGTTTTATTGGTATAATTTGAAATAAAAATAATATTTTTGGTAAACATTCATTTTTATTAATGCTATTCTTTCCGTTAGTGATAATTGCAAGTTTTTCCATTTCCCCAGGTCTATTTCAATTTGTTTTTTCAGTTTATGATAGTTGTCTTCCTTGAGTGTTGTCAGATAGATGCCCAAATATTTCACTTAACATGAAAATTTCAATGTTCTCTGGGATTCTTTTTGTAATCTTGATTTCATCATGTCAGGGGAAGCAGAGCAAACAGTGGTGCTTTGCTTGCTGCTGTTAATAAATGCTGATCAAGTTCTTAGTAGGAAGCATAAAGATGCATTATCTGAGCAATTTCCTACCATTAAGGAATATCTTGCAGAAATGAAAAAACAGTACCCATCCGAAATACCTGAAAGATTGTTCAAGATTGTGGATTTCATGATTGAAGCATCTATGGTTAAAAAAGTCATTGAAGGACTCAAGGAGCTGTTGTTTTGCCGAGACAAAGAATTTATAGCTGATTGTTCTTGGAGTTGGGATCCTAAAGGAGTCAGACGCATCTATTATGAAGTTGCTGACTTGGACAGATTTGCATATCGCAGTCAGGCAGATTATTTTGAAGATCTAGAAATTGATCTTGATAAAGGCATTGATGTTGAAGACAAGGAATACCCATTAGCCACTATAGCATCAAAATGGCATCAGAAAGCTTCTGCCAAGAAAAGATTACAATCCCTTTTCCTGTTTGTACGTTGTTGTATTAGATGGAAAAGGATTTCATGTCTAAAGCCAGAATCCTTGGAAATGGCATTAGGGCTCTTTAAAAGTGTTTTCCCTGGTGTTTTCCCTGCCATCTTGAAAGAGACAGTGGTGAGACCTTTCCTCAAGAAGCCTTCACTGGACCTGGCAGTATTGGCTAATTACCATCCAGTCTCCAACCTTCGCTTTGTTGTGAAGGTTGTTGAGAGTGTGGTGGCACGACACCTTCCTCAGTACCTGGATGAATCGGCTTATCTCGATCCGTTCCAGTCGAGCTTCAGGCCTGGACACAGCACGGAAACGGCATTAGTCACATTGGTCGATGATCTCTGGAGGGCTCGAGACAGGGGTTATTCCTCTGTCCTGGTCCTATTAGATCTCTCAGCGGCTTTTGATACCATCGACCATGGTATCATGCTGCACCGGCTGGAAGAGTTGGGAGTGAGAGACACCATGTTATGGTGGTTCTCCTCCTTTCTCTCTGACCAGTCGCAGTCTGTGTTGACAGGGGGGCAGAGATCGATCCCTAGGCCCCTTGTATGTGGGGTACCACAGGGGTCGGTTCTCTTGCCCCTCCTGTTCAACATTTATGTGAAGCCATTGGGTGAGATCATCCGTGGTTTCGGGGTGAAGTACCACCAGTACGCTGATGACACCCAGCTGTACATCTCTACCCCGGACCACCCCAATGATGCCCTTGAAGTGATGTCCCAGTGCCTGGAGGCTGTACGGATCTGGATGGGAAGGAACAGACTCAAGCTCAACCCTTCCAAGACCGAGTGGCTGTGGTTTCCGACATCCCGATATAGTCAGCTGTTTCCATCACTGACTATTGGGGGTGAATCACTGGCCCCCACAGAGAGGGCTCGCAACTTAGGTGTCCTCCTGGACTCACAGCTGTCTTTAGAAGAGCACCTGACAGCTGTGGCCAGGGGAGCTTTCTATCAGGTTCACCTGATACGTCAGTTGTGTCCCTTTTTGAATCGGGACTCGTTAAATACGGTCACTCATGCCCTCGTCACTTCCCGACTGGACTACTGCAACGCTCTCTACATGAGGCTCCCCTTGAAGAGCACCCAGAAGCTCCAGTTGGTCCAGAATGCGGCCGCGTGGGTCGTTATGGGAGTGACATGGTGCTCCCATGTGACACCCCTCCTGCGGGAGCTGCACCGGCTACCTGTGTTCTTCCGGGTGCACTTCAAGGTTTTGGTCACCACCTTGGACTTCTGGTGGCTCCGCGTTCATTGAAGACACCTAGGATTAGGTGCCCGCTTCCTGGTTTTGTAAGAATCCCCAAACAGCTGTTCAGCGCTGTTGGGAGGTTCAAAAAGGTTCTCCCCAGGCAAAGGGGAGACTGAAGAGCAGTCTGGTGGGGGTAGAGCTCCTCAAAGCCCCCCAGGAAAAATTCTGGGGTGCGAAGAAGAGGAGCTCCCCAGAAGCCAGCCAAGCAGCTCTGGACCTGGAACGCCTCTGCTGATGCAGAGCGAAACGGCGCGACCACACCAAGCAACTAAAAACATTCGGGGTAATATTTTAAGATTCTGGATTTTGAAAGTTTTTTTTTCTACTTTCTGAATTGGAATCATGAAGCTGGCTAAGCAGAGCAGGAGAGTGTAAATTGGGACTGTTTAATCTTTAACTCCGGGTAAACTGTTAGAAAAAAATGGCGTCTAGTGAAAGTGATTGTTAGAGCCTGTTACATTTGTAGCAGACAAAGACCTACAGAAAAACGTTTAGACTGGAGCTGGAATGGAAGTAAAAGCTGAAATAATGGCTGAAGCTGGACTTTTAAAAATAAAAGATATTCAAATTGAAATTGCAAAGATTTTTAAAGAACTTTCAGACACTATTATTTCTAATTTGTTGGTTTTAAATGAACAGAAGTCTGATAATGAAGTGCTGCTGGGGAATCCACAAGACATTATACAGCAGAATTTACAGATTGAAATACAAGGTGCAGGGATCTGTACGCTGGGAGACTTGGTACAAATGGAAGTTGTGGTGGATATTTTACATTTTTCTTTGGAAGAACAGCAACTGAATAAATTATTACAAGAGGAGGATTTATTTGCTAATTTGAGGTCTGCCACACAAAGGAAGGATCTGCTGGACTATACAAGGAAGAAATGGTGGAATCAGGGCTACAGAGGTCTGCTGGATTATACAAGCAAGAAATGGTGGAAACAGGACTATAAATTCAAGCTAAGGGACAAGACAACAAACTTGAAGGGATTTTTTATGATATTTTAACCTCAGGACAATTTTAAGAAATTGTCAGGAGGGTCAGAAGGAAGGGGGACAGAATTGTGGCTAACAAAAGATTGGAAGAAATTTTTTAAAAAAGAAAAAATTGCAAGACTTTTATTTTTGATGGTTTTAAAGGTTATGGATGTTTCATAGGTATAAAGGATAATATTTTTTTTCTCTTTTCCTTATTATTATAGTGGTTAAATTAAAGAATGTTGGCTACCCTCCAGAAGCTTGGGGATTTACATTCATAATGATTTAAGAAGTTTTATTGATTTTTTTCTTTTTAAAAAAAAGAAATTAGAAAAAAAGAAAAAAGATAATAATAATAATAATAATAATAATAATAATAATAATAATAATAAT
>WNWU01013517.1:4338328-4375489 GCA_012654045.1 Ptyas mucosa
ATTTGGCTGGTTCACAAATTTAAACAGTGTTCAGTCATTTCACTTAAATTTACAATTTCTATATTTCCTTTTTGCCATATTTATTCCTCATCTATTTTTTTAAAAAACCAATATTACCCTTCATCCTCATCTCTAATCTTAATCAAATTCAATTTTTCACTTCTATTCTATATTATACCCCTTCCCATTGTCATCTATTTTTATATCCATCCTCACATTGGTTAATTATGTAATATTACAGTTGTTCAATACAAATTCAACATTTTAATATAAATCAATTAGTTATATAACTATCTTTTTTTTATAATAATCAATATGAACATGAATATTCCAATTATTTCCATGCAATCCAATTTCTTACAAATCAATTACTGGTAATTACATTTACCAATAATAATAAACCAAATAATTTCCCCCATATATTCTTCCAAACCACAGCTTAACCATTTCTGCTTTCAACACAATATACAATTAATAGTATCTCAATTATTACAATTCCCTAGTTAAATAGAGTTTTTTCTTTTGTGTTTTAAAATCTTGAACTCTCCTCTTTTGGCATTTGACATGAATTTCCCATTGTTTGCACCTACTTTTTTTGATGAGGAAAAAGAAATCTGCCTTTCCAACGTTGCAAGCAAAGGAAAAAGAAAAAGAAATCTCTCTCTGCCTCATTTTGTCAGGTTGCAGCAAAGACCCTGCTTTAGTTTCAGTTTCGCTTTTTTAGCATAGCTGGGAGGGGGAGGGAAAATGCTCCAGCAATTTACCTCTTTGCAGCTAGCTAGCAACAGAGCCCCAGAAAAACAGCTGAGAGCATATCAGCTGAGAGTCGGGAGGCTCTTCAAATCAACTTATGGTAATTAACCTATACTGACGCTGAAAGGGGCTGTTTTTTCTATTTTTGCAGACAGGGGTCTACTCATTTGTTTTGTTTTAAAAAGGCATTTTTTTTCCTGACTCGAATATAAGCCGAGGGGGGCTTTTTCAGCCTGAAAAACGTGCTGAAAAACTCGGCTTATATTCGAGTATATACGGTAAGAAGATTTCTGATACTGTGGAAGACATCTACAAGAGAAAAGCATGGTCTGATGGTAAGCATTTTAATCGTTTCTATTTCTTTCTTAAAGATATTTTTTTCTTTTCAGAAAAAAGTAAGAAATATGAAGATTGCAATTTAAAATTTATTGGCATTTTGTTGTTGTTATTTGCAAAGTCATGTCTGACCCATCACAACTCCATGGACAATGGGGTTCCTCCAGGCCAGGGGTCTGCAACTTTAAGCACTCAAAGAGCCATTTGAACCCATTTCCCACAGAAAAAAAAACCACCAGGAGCCACAAAACTTAGGTGGGCATGGCCAACTCCACATCACTCATTCCCACCCAGTCACATGACCCTCTCTAGCCATGCCTACCCAGATGGTCATTAGGGCAGAGGACCGGTTGTTAAAAAACACCGGGAACCACAAAAACCTTTTATCTCTTTCTCTCTGTATCTCTCTCTCTCTTTCTCCCCCTCCCTCTTCTCGCTCCCTGTCTCTCTGTCTCTCTCTCTCCCTCTCCCTCTCTCTCCCCACTCTCTGTATCTTACGTTTCCAAGGCCAGATGAGGAGTAACGGGGAGGGGAGGGCAAGGGGCAGGGCCAGCCAATGATGGGACAGGGAGCTGCAGCAGAGGGCCCAAAGAGCCGCATGCAGCTCTGGAGCTGTGGGTTGCTCACACCCGCTCCAGGCCTTCCTGTCTTCTACCATCCTCTGGAATCCATTTAAGCTCACGCCTATTGCTTCAGTGACTCCATCCAGCCACCTCATTTTCTGTCGTCCCCTTCTTTTGCTCTCAATCTTTCCCAGCATTAGGTTCTTCTCCAGTGAGTCCTTCATATTTGAGTTTCATCTTTAGGATCTGGCCTTCTAAAGAACAGTCAGGGTTGATCTCTAAGACTGACCAGTTTGATCGCCTTGCAGTCCAAGGGACTCACAGGAATCTTCTCCAGCACCAAAGGCCTCAATTCTTTGGTGCTCAGCCTTTCTTATGGTCTAACTTTCACATCCATACATTGCAACTGGAAAAAACATAGCTTGACTATACACACTTTTGTTGGCAGGGTGATGTCTCTGCTTTTTATGTGCTGTCTAGATTTGCCATAGCTTTCTTCCACAGGAGCAAGCTTCTTTTAATTTCTTGGCTGCAATCACCATCTGCGGTAATCTTGGAGCCCAAGAAAATAAAATTTGTCACTACCTCCATTTCTTCCCCATCTATTTGCCAGGAATTGAGAGGGCTGGATGCCATGATCTTAGTTTTCTTAATGTTGAGTTTCAAGCCAACTTTTGCACTCTCCTTCTTCACTTGCATCAAGAGGCTCTTTAGTTCCTCTTCGCTTTCTGCCATTAGAGTGGTATCATCTGCCTATCTGAGGTTGTTGATATTTCTCCCGGCAATCTTAATTCCAGCTTTTGATTCATCTAGTCCCACCTTTTTCATGATCTTCTCTGCATATAAGTTAAATAGGCAGGACGACAGTATAGCCTTGCCGGACTCCTCTCCCAATTTTGAACCAATCAGTGATTACATGTCCAGTTCTCACTGTTGCTTCTTGACCTGCATATAGGTTTCTCAAGATACAAATAAGATGGTCTGGCACTCTCATCTCTTTAAGAACTTGCCACAATTAAGGGATATGATTTAGTTCATATCTGAGTGCCCTAGTGCTTTTCCCTACTTTCTTCAATTTAAGCCTAAATTTTTCAACGAGAAGCTCATGATCTGAGCCACAGTCAGCTTCTGGTTTTTATTGTTTTTATTGACTGTATAGAACTTCTCTATCTTTGGCTGCAGAGCACATAGTCAATCTGATTTCTGTGTTGACTGTCTGGTGATGTCCATGTGTAGAGTTGCCTCTTGGGTTGTTGAAAGAGTGTTTGCTATGACCATTGTATTATCTTGACAGAATTCTATCAGCCCTGCTTCATTTTGTACTCCAAGGCCAAACTTGCCTCTTATTCTGGTTATCTTTTGGCTTCCTATTTTAGCATTCCAATCCCCCATGATGATAAGGACATCATTTTTTGGTGTTAATTCTATAAGATGCTGTAGGGCTTCATAGAACCGGTCAATTTCATCCTCTTCAGCACCAGTGGTTGGGGCATAGATTTGGATTACTGTGATATTGAATGATTTGCCTTGGATTTGAACTGAGATCATTCTGTCATTTTGAGCATTGTATCCCAGTATTGCTTTTCCTACTCTTTTATTGATTATGAAGGCTACTCCATTTCTTCTGAGGGATTCTTGACTGCAGTAGTATACCTGATGGTCGTCTGAATTAAATTCACCCATTCCTGTCCATTTTAGTTTGCTGATTCCTAAGATATTGATGTTCAGTCTTGTCATCTCTTGTTTGACCACATCCAGCTTGCCTTGATTCATGGATCTTACATTCCAGGTTCCTATGGAGAAAAAATCTTTACAGCATTGGACTTTCCTTTCACCACCAGTTACACCCCACCAGTTGTGTTGGACTATAGAACTTACTGACAAATGGCTGAGAGCTCTAGAGCGGGTTAATGATTGTGTCAATGCAGTCTCTAAGCAACAGCCAAGTATGACGAATTATCAACACAAGCGCCAGCATAAAACGCAGCTTTATAATTCATTTGGAAATAATCAAGTAGCATGCAAATATTGCAGCAGTATGCATATACAAGAGAGAGAGCAGTGCCATGCAAATGGGAAAATCTGCAGAGCATGTGGGAGGTTAAATCACTTTGCAGGAGTGTGTCCAGCATGGAAAAGGGAGGTGAGGAAGCTGCACATAACTGAGCAAATGTCAGACTCAGAGGATGCATCCTTGTTTTACCACTGACGTGGTTTATAGAAAAGAATGTATTGGCACAGTACACTCTAAGAGCAAAAAATGGTTTGTAAATCTCAGGTTTAACAACATAATTCAACCCTTCCAGCTGGACTCAGGTGCAACATGTGATGTTATGAGTCTAAAGGATAAAATGAAACTGGCACCTGAGATACTTCTTCGGCCTAGTAGTACTAAACTGAAGTTATATTCTGGGGAACTAATGGACTCACTGGGCCTATTTCAAACAAAATGCAGCATACGTGGGGATATTGAATTTGAGTTTGTGGAAGCTGATCAGAAACAGCTATTGTCAGGATCAACGTGTAAGTGCTTCGGGTTGATGCAGTTCACTATTCCGGCTGAGTTACACAATGTTGTGAGTTACCCCCCACTCAAACCTCTCATGAGGCCATTGACAAAACAGTGAATCCTCCAAGTTTACAAGGAGATGTTTTAGGACCCCATAGTATCTGTTCCAGGAGAGATTCGTTTTGAACTTGACTCTACCATTTCTCCAGTACAAAGTGCTCCATGTAATGTGCCTATAGCTATTAAGCTATGGGGGGGGGGGTGTAGCAGCTGGTGATGCCACCATGGTCTGGCTTCTGGATGGTGGTTGTATTTCATCTATGGGATGGGTCTGGGTTTGAATCTGGTGAGGATGATTGGTGGTGGTGTCATGTGCTATCTTGGGTCCAGTGTTAATCTTCGTGGCTGGGACTCTTCTGTTGACTAGAGCTAGTTTCCAGATGTCTGGTAGGCAGGAGGTATTGTCATGTTATGGGGGTGTTTCTCTATTTCATTTTTAGTAACTCTAACTGTACCATGACCGGGTTTACAATCCTTACAATAGGGAAAGTACCCACATACTTAGGCCCCAATTTCTTTGACTTCCTTGACTTCTTTGACTTTCTTGTAGACAAGAAAACCCTATCCCCAACTTGGTAGTCTTTTGGCATAGCTCTTTTCTTGTCAGCATGTTTCTTATGTGCTTGATGAGCCTCATTTAACACCTTATGAGTAACAGACCAGATAAACTGAAGCTGCTCGATCCATTCCACAAGTGAAGGGATGTGGGGCTTCTCCTGCAGCAACTCTGGAATGGGTACAAAGTCCTGATCAGAAGCCACTTTGAATGGGGTGAAGCCAGTGCTACTTGTTCTGACTAGGCTTCCTGAGAAAGCATACAGAAACTTAGTCCCAAAAATCTTCTTTTATTGAGACGGCTGCGAATTATGGTCATTCACAGCCCATAATGATTCACAAACAGTCTGAAGATTCCAACAGATGTCTGCTCGAGTTGACACAATCTTTCAGGATAATGTTGATAAGCATTCACCTTTATCTCCCTTGAAACACTGCCAGAGACCTAATTGTCAATTAGTTTTGCAAGGCCAAACGGAGAACAGAGTCAAATGGACTTCTCAGAGCTTGAATTGACTATATGAACTAATTTCTTCTGGCAAAGACGAACATCTCTCTGATCCTCTTTTATGTCTTATGAGAAGGGCCAATCACCTCCAAGCCTTACTCCCGAGTCGCAAGCCAATTCCTTGGAGGGAATCACCAGGCGGATCACTTCTGGCTGGGTGCTATTATACTGGGTTGTGGTCCTTTCCAGAGCCATGGTGACACACCTCACTTTAGCTGCTTCCGAAGAAAAATCCTCCCCATACTTCTGCATGTGATTCCAAAGCTTTGAGATCTCCTCCGTATTTTACTCCCAGCTGAGGAACCTTTGGAATTCAGCGCCCCCGGGGGACTCCCCCCCTCTGACCGGGGTGGTGGTGGCTGGGCTACTGTAGCCACTTGAATTCCTGCAGCCTGTGCTGAAGCTGAACTATAAGAATCACTTCTGGGTTTGCAGAAGCTTCTGCTCCCCCTGCTGTTCCCCCAACCTCTTCATGCACAGGCAAGGCATACCTTTCCTGAGCTCTCTGGTTTTCAAGAGCTTCATGCAGGAGATGCAGGGCCTGAGTCAGCAGGAGATCTTCTTTGTCCTCTTCCTGCCAGGCAGCATCTCCACACTGGCATCTGGCAGCAGTTATTCCAGGGGGAGCTCCTCCAGAATTTCTATCCATCCTATGCCCAGTCACCATTTGGCTCGGACCAGCTTCTCCTCAAGCTCTGACAGCCACTCAGTCTCCTTCCAACCATGGTGGGACTGAGGGATGAGTCGACGTTGTGGCTCCAATGTCCTCTTGATCGCTGCCCTGGTTAGACATTCTTTGCTCAGCCCCCACGGTAGAGTTGATCTGATAATGCAGATCTTGCTTAATGTCAGGTATGCCTTCATTCAAAACCCAAGAAAACAAACCCCCAACTCCATGTTTGTAGAGAAGTTGTACTTTTACTGAGTTTGAAATGATAGCAATGAAAGAAAAGCAAGTTCTGAAGCAAAAGGTGTGAAAGTTACATATTGAATGTATCCCCAAATCCCTCCCCCAAGGACCCAGGGTAAATGTCCAATCCCCAATCCATATGGTGTCATGTGGGGAACATCTTCAGGTGTTTTCGCCCATCTGGTATTCCTGGACGGTTGACCTTGACTGAAACAAGTACATTCAGCTACCCAGTAGATCATGGGAGCAAACCTCCCTTTTCATTCACACAGGGCATCTCTCTTCAGCTCAATCCCCCAGCCAAATGCCAATCCTCCCCCCCCCATTACTCTGGCAGCTGATAGCAAGCAAACATCATAGAGCGAATCCAATCTGTATCTTTTACCCTCCCAATTCAATAATATTCGCTCTGGTTCCAACCATCTGAAGCTTACTTCTCTTTTGATCAGTTTAACAGTCAAGAACTGATGTTGCTTACGTAGGTCTCTTATCCTCCAAGGTATCTGTTTTAGAACCACAATTTATTTCCCTCTGTACCATAGTGGATCATCTCTTGCCCTTTTCAGTATTTCATCTCTTGTTGATTTTTAAATGAATCACACATGTATCTCCGTCTGGACCTTGTGTCTCCTTGCATAACTCATGAGATTGAGAAACTTTCAGCAAATTGATAACCAAAAAATGAACAAAGGATTCAGAAAATAGAGGATAAATCAGAAGAAACTGAGAGAAAAATGGAGGAAATGAACCAAAAGTTGACACAAACAAATAAGAATCTGGAAGAGACCATCATAATTTTAAAAATGGAGAAAGCAGACTATTTCATAAGATTTCAAAACATAGAGGATAAAGAAGACCTCCCAGAAATGATGAGTTATTGGCAAGTGCCTTAGAGGAAAGGAAGCAAGAAATGGAGGGGGAGCAACATTTTCTGATTTAGAGGAAAGAAAGACACTACAAAAAAGATAGGTTCCAGGAAAACACTATAAAGGTTCAGCGTTCCAGTCTAGGAGACAGTTCCTTTGCTGGGTAGATAGAACATGGCTCAGTTCTTTGGGATCCAAGCTTCTTTTTAGGGTCCCCATCCAGGAGCTTCACACATACACACACCATGTACAGAGATATTTTTTTAGCCAGCATTCTGAGAGTGAAAAAGCCAGATTGAATTTCCTCATGCAGGGTGGAATCCCTCTGCCCAGCAACTCTTTTGCTCTCAAAGAAGCTAGCTGAAAAAAGTATGTCCCAAAATCCAAGCAAAAATCCAAGCTTGGATTTCAGGATAAACCTTTTTCAGCTAGTCCCCAGGAACCAGCCAGGTGACAGAGACTTGTGACCTTTCTTGCTAGCTTCCTCACTGACTTTCTGGGGAAGCCAGGAGGGACGATTGCAAATGGGGATAATTGTGGCATGCTTGGGAATATGTCCTAACTGCGAACGGATTGCCAAGCACCCAGATTGTAATCATGTGAACTCAGGGGTGCTGCTTCTGCAGTAATTTTGGGCACCATTTGTAAACCCCTTTTCATGTAATTTCAAGCAGTTGCTAAATGAATTGTAATTTAGGGAAGAGTTCCCATAATATTAAATTTTAATACTGTTATTATATTACATTTATATGCCACTTTTCTTTAGAAGTTCAAAGTAGTGTATAAAGGGTTCCCACGGTTGCTTTCCACAACAGCCTTGTAAGTAAATTGGTACTCAAAATCAACTACAGCTTTACTTTCATTTAGTAACTGTTCGATATTACAACAGCAATGGAAAAAGTGACTTACAATTTGGCCTCTCACTTACGACTGTTGCAGATCCCCATGATCACATTATCAAAATTAGGGAACTTGATAGTATTTATGATGGTTGCAGTGCCCCAGGATCATTTGGTCCTTATTTATGATCTTCCCAGCCAGCTTCTGACAAGTAAAATCAATGGGAGGAAGCTGAATTAATTGAATGATCACTTAATTCACTTATCTTCAGCAATTTGCTTAACAACTGCAGTGATTTGCTTAACAATTATGGCAAAAAAACCATAAAATTGGACACAACTCACTTTTTTTAAAATTTTGATTTATATGCCGCCCTTCTCCGGAGACTCAGGGCGGCTTACAATGCGCTAAGCAATAGCCTTCATACTTTTGTATATTTATACAAAGTCAGCTTATTGCCCCCACAAACTGGGTCCTCAATTTACCTACCTTAGAAAGGATGGAAGGCTGAGTCAACCTTGAGCCTTGGTGAGATTCGAACCTGCAATAATTGCAGGCAGCTGATGTTAATAACAGGGCTTTAGACCACTGTACTATCCAAGGCTCTTAACAATTGCCTTGCCTTGCCCAATTGTGATCTTAAGTTGAGGATTACCCATAGTAACTGTAAATGATTGAAATTAAAATGGAAGCTAGAGCTCTTGGGTCTGAGTTCACCAACTTAATAATATCTGAAAAGCCAGAGGCTTTCTCCATCTTTGCTATAAATGTCACATATTAACATTCTTGTTATTCCCATTTTTCTAATTTATTGCACTGATTTGTACTTTAGCTAAGAAAATCATTTCTGAGTTGGCTACCGGTCTGAATTCTAATTTAGATAATGCCATAAAGTTGCTGGAGAAAATGGAATTCTATACAAGAGAAAAAGGTATGGTTTTTTAAAAACTGTATGTGCACAACAATGCTTGCAGTCCTGATGATACCTGTGCAGACAATTTGAGAAAGCTTTTCAAGCAGCAATACAAATCTTATAGCAGTTGTATCTGCCTAAATGTTTTGAGGATGGTTGTTTTATTAGCATTGTTCTTCTGAAAAGTCCTACCATATAATGTTAAATTTGTAATAGAAACATTTTCTTTTATTGATTACCCTAAACAAACTTGTTAAGTGTTATATTTTTTGTGAGGCCGTTATATATAGTGGTCTTGCTTCACACTGTTTTTGATTCAACTTTTTGGGTTAGTCATGCAGCCTTTTCATTTCTTGTCTTAACCTATCAGTGGAAATCTATCATGGATCAGTAATTTAACTTTTCTGTAGACATTTGGGAAGCAGCCACTCTGCTCTGTGGCCTTCCTACATAGTGGAGGCTGCATGGTGCCATTCCAGACATGGGTGCGATTTTGGGATGGTTGCTATGAATTGTGATACTTCTGAAACTGTGCCACACAGCCTCCACTGTACAGAGACCAGAAATTGTATTCGGGAAGGAAAGATGGCAAATTCACATCACAACCTTTCTTGTACAGTTGAGACCACATGGTGTCATCCTGGAAGTGGGCATCCTTTTGGAATGAATTTGTGGACATTTCCAAAATGGCACCTGCTTTCAGGATGGTGCTATACAGACTCCATTATGTAGGTAGGCCATGTGGGGGAGCAACTGTTTCTCAAAGATCTATAGAAAAGATAAATGACCAATCTGTAAGGATTGCCTCTCCTTCCAACTTAAGAAAGTAAAGACTCTTGAAACATGGTAGTTCAAAAGGATCCTTTTATTAAGCAGAAGTGATAGCAACCAAGTTAAAGCAAGATCTGAATACCCTTAGGCAAGACAAGTAGGATTAAAGCAGTAGAGACCTCTCCTTTTAAGTCAGAATGCAGATTTTAGCCAATACACATGTGAAGATGTTTTCTTTATTAGTTTTCCTGAGAACCTGAACAAACATGTATTCACACTGTTGTCCTTTAAAGTGAAACAACCCACATGACTATCATAAACATACCTCCATGTTAAGAGGATCTCAGGGCTCTTTGGCACCAGGATATAGGTTGTAAAATATCTGTTGACACAGGCAATGCTAGTAAATCAAATCCAAGTCTCCCATTCTCCCAATTGATTGGCAGCATCACTTACCAATCCATGATGGAGTGGTGAAAGGAGAGAAGGGTATGGGACCTAGCAAGGCAGGAAAGCAGGCCCAAGGTCTGTGAGGACCCAGTGGGATTGGAATAGGAGGAGATAAGCTGAAGGGCCACTTCAGAGTCCTTGCTGTCAAGGTAAGCAAATTGCCAACACTCATGTTTTTTTAAAGTGACTATGGTCCACTGTAGCATCCGTAACTTTGGGCAGGGTTTGGAAGTCACTTTGTTCAACGCTGTCATAATTTCATTGAATGAATAATGGTAAGCCGAGGACTACCATATGTACAATGGAAGCCCCTCATTTATGAATGAAGTGAATTAAAAAATGCAAGTTTTACTCCATTTGTTAGTGTTTAATGAATATGTTTTGGAAAGGGATGATTAGCAGAATGAAGATAGAAGCTAACAAGTCTATTATAATTTCAAACATCATTGTATTATCACAAATTATTTCTCCCCTCTCTTAGATACAGCCAGATATTGATATATGATACTGAGCATATAGTTTTTGAGGAGACATGCCAATTTGAACAGTTTCTTCTCTTCTTTTAAACTAGAATTTGACCATCACGAATTGGATATTGAAGTAGAAGAAGAGATAACTTTCAAAGAGCTGCATGCCAAAAAACCTCCAAAACACAATAGGAAAAATAAATAAATAAATACAGTATTATTTTCCCTTAACTTTCTCTTAACTTTTTGATCTTGTTATTTTCCATCTGTAAATTTTCCTATCCCCTCCAATGTACTGAATTTTGTCTGCTCACTTAGGAGGAAAAAACCCTTGCCTCTATGTACTCCTCAGTTTCAAACTATATCTTGTCCCTGAAGCTGCCATTTATTTACAAATGTTGCAGGTTTATAAACTCTGTCCACAGCTTTAAATATATATATTCAGTTCTATATTTTGTTCTGCACAAAAATATTTTTTAAAAAACCTTTTATTCTCTTTATCAGTTGAACTATAGAAAGACTACAAGAAGCTGAGATCTTAAAAAAGAGCACACTTGTGTTAAAGGCACTGTGAATCCATAAGATACTGCATACTACTCTACAGATAATGTACTATTTTTATTTAACTACACCTGTATAATCTCCTCAAAATGTTATATGCTTTATATACATTTTTAATTGGATAAATTTTCTATAATTAAAATTTAAAAATAAAGAGTGGCATTATCTTTTTTAAAAAAATAAATATTCTTGGTCGTATGAACAATTTTTAACTAATTAACTAACAATTTTTAAATAATTGTAAATGATAATGGTATATTTTTCCTTGTGGTGGAGAAGGGTAAGTGGTAGTGGATTGCTCCTCTCACTCATTACAGTAGGCAAGGCTTTTAAAAGAAATTTGTCCATTCCCCCAACCATATAACTTGGGCAGTGGTGGGATTCAAATAATTTAACAACCTGTTCTCTACCCTACAACCTGTGTGGGCATGGCTGGATGGTCATGTGACTGGGTGGACAATGTCAACTCAATGTCACTCATGTCAAGGGGCACCTCATCTCGCCCAGCCTCTCCTTGCCAACTGGCCACGCCTCGCCCTTCCCCTCCCAGCCACTCCTTGTCATCTTGCCGGAGTGAGTAGTTTTCAAATAAAAAGAATGCTCACCTTGTGCAAATAAATAACAAACATCTTGACTTCAGGTTTGCTGCATCTTGCAAAGTATTACTGCTCATCTAGTCTCCTTTCCTAGTAACAGGTCCATCTCAGATTGTAATTTGCTACAACCTCTCTTGTCTTTTGCATCATTCTATGGGAGATTATTCTGAAATGTTATCTGTGATGTTTGCAGCTTTACAAGTTTGTTTCCTCCAACCCTGTTTTCACATGCAATTCTTACAAGTTATTTTTGTTAGAGTATGCAGCAATCCAACCAGCACACAAGTAAACAATTCAGCAGGATTCATTTATATAAGAAACTTCTTTATATACAATACCATACAGCAGAAGCCAGAACCAGAACTCAGAATCCAGAAGTACAGAACCAATAATCACAAGCTATAGAATCACAGAAGCACTCATATACTATATATACAGATCAGTGAACCTAAGCCACGCCAGTGGTGGATTGCTCTCGGTTCGCACGGGTTCACAAGAACTGGTAGTAAATTTTTTTAATAGTTCGGAGAACCAGTAATAAGATTGGCTGGCTATGCCCCCGAACCAGTTCCCGGCCCGGCACCGTTCGCTTACCCCACCCACTCCCAATCTATTGCTGCCTCCTGAGTCCTAGCTGATGGCTAGAGGGAAAAAAACTGTTTAAACTCTTGCCGCTGGGCTTCAAAGGGCTGCCCTACAGCTGATCAGTGTTAAAAGAAAACAAATGAGTAGACCGGTGCCTGCAAAAATAGAAAAAACAGCCCCTTTCAGCTTCAGCATAGGTTAATTAGCACAAGTTGATTAGATCAGCCTTCCAACTCTCAGCTGATTTGCTCTCAGCTGTTTTATGCAGGGCTCTGTTGCTAGCTGTAAAGAGTGCTGCTGGAGCAGATTCCCCCCCCCCCCCCCTAGCTATGCTGAAAAAATGAAACTGAAAGTAAAGCAGGCTCTTTGCTGCAACGTGACAAAATGAGACAGAGAGAGATTTCTTTTTCCTCACCAAAAAAGGTAGGTGGGAAATGGGAAATTTAGGGCAAAAGAGGAGAGTTCAAGATTTTAAAACACAAAAGAAAAAAAGCTCTATTTAACTAGGGAATTGTAATAATTGAGATACTATTAATTGTATATTGTGTTGAAAGCAGAAATGGTTAAGTTGTGGTTTGGAGGAAAATATGGGGGAAATTATTTGGTTTATTATTATTGGTAAATATAATTAATTGATTTGTAAGAAATTGGATTGCATGGAAATAATTGGAATATTCATGTTCATATTGATTAATATACAAAAAAGATAGTTATATAACTAATTGATTTATATTAAAATGTTGAATTCATATTAAACAATTGTAATATTACATAATTAACCAATGTGAGGATGGATATAAAAATAGATGACAATGGGAAGGGGTATAATATAGAATAGAAGTGAAAAATTGAATTTGATTAAGATTAGAGGTGAGGATGAAAGGTAATATTGGTTTTTTTAAAAAATAGATGAGGAATAAATATGGCAAAAAGGAAATATAGAAATTGTAAATTTAATTGAAATGACTAAACATTGTTTAAATTTGTGAACCGGCCAAATACTCTGTTCAAAGAAAATACATTGTATGTTTGTATGTGTGTTTCTAATTATTGCTATTTATTCATATTTGTTCTCTTTTATTCTTTAAAGTTTAACAATTCATTCTTTATCTTAATATCTTTATATTTGTTTGGGGTTGGCTTTCTTCCCTTTCATCTTTTTTATTGTACAGCAATCTTTCTCCTCAAACCTACCACCTCTCTCTTTTCTTTCCTTTTTACTTTCTCTTCCCCCCATTCTTCTCCTCCCTACTTCCTCTTCCTTTCTCCTTCTCCTCCTCTCTTCCTCCCTCTCTTACCCTCACTCCTACTCTAATTTCCCTTTCCTTCCTTCATCCCTCTCTATTGCTGTATCCTTTTATGCACATGGACTACTCAGAGGGCTGAAAAGGTTATTTTTGACTGGTCCTTGCACTTTTGACCAGTCCTCGAACTTATGACTGTCCTCATATTTTACGTTTTTGCTCTATCTTGTCACCATGGTGAAGAGAAGCAGTTGTGAAATGAGTGACACGGTTGTTAAGAATGCTACAATGGGCATAAATGATGACCAGTTATAAGTGCGAAGACCGGTCAAAAGTGCGAGGACCTGTCCGAAATCACTTTTTTCAGCCCTCTGGGTAGTCCTTTTGTGCACATGGACTACTCAGAGAGCTGAAAAAGTTATTTTTGACTGGTCCTCGCACTTTTGACTAGTTCTCGAATTTACGACTGTCCTCACATTTTATGTTTTTGCCCTATCTTATCACCATAGTGAAGAGAAGCAGTTGTGAAATGAGTGACATGGTTGTTAAGAATGTTGCACAGGCATAAATGTGAGGATGGTCATAAGTGTGAGGACCAGTCAAAAGTTCAAGGACCTGTCAGAAATGACTTTTCTCAGCCCTCTGAGTAGTCCCTATACACATAGCCATGGCCACCCGGTCACATGACCTCTAAGCCACGCCCACAAAATAAGCCACAGAACCGGTAGTAAAACAAATTAGAACCCACCCCTGAGCCACACCCACGCTTCGAGCCGTCTGGATCACCAAACAGTCCCCATTGGCTGACCTGTTATTATGTCTATTCCAATTCATGAATCCTTATATACTGACACTCCTCCCTTCATGACTGGAATAGACATAAAACCAAATAACTTAATATTCTTCCTATGGTGTACTCCACCCAATGGCTTGGTCATTATGTCTGCCAAATTGTCATCTGAAGAACGATGAAGCAAGCTAATTAATTTACATTTGATGGCTTCTCTTACATTACGATATTTAATATCCACATACTTGCTTCTATTTTTTACTTTGTCACCTGTTGCCATATTAATGCAAGCAGCATTATCTTCAAACACTGTTACTGCTTCCTTTACCTTTACGTTTAAATCCTTTAACAGTTGTATGTACCAAGTTACCACTGAACATAGTTCAGATAGAGCAATAAATTCTGCCTCCACAGTAGAAATGGCTACAGTTATTTGTTTTCTGGACTTCCAATCAATTAAAGCCCCTCTAAACGATACCACAACCCCAGAATTGGACTTTCTGGTTTTTACATCATTGGCATAATCACTGTCAACATATTTCAATTTCAATTCTTCAGAGACCTATATTTGAAGACCCAAGTTCACACTTCCCTTCAAATATCTGAGAATCCTTTTTATACCCATCCAATGCAATTGCGTTGGTATAGCAGTAAAGCGACTTAAGATGCTTACTGCACAAGCTATGTCTGGTCTGGATCACTGTGACAGATATAACAAGCTCCCTATTGCAGACTGATATATCCCTTGGTCATAGGCTTCACTTTTGTCCTCACCCAAATTGTTGTGCAAATCTGTGCTCACAGGTATTGGAGCAGAATTACAATCCTTTATGTTGTATCTCTCCAACTGCTGTTCAATTTTCTTTCTTTGACTGAGACCACCTTTCTCAGTTTTTTGTATCTCTACACCAAGATAGTTTTTTATTTTTCCCAAATCTTTTAATTCAAATTTTTTCTTTAATCGATTAGCAATTTTTTTTATTTGTGACAAATCTTTTGCAATGAAATAAAGATCATCCAAAATGCCAATTATATCACAATCCCCACCTTGTAACTTTCCAGTATATATGCAACCATCAGCCTTGCAACTCTTGAACCCAAGACCCTTCAATGCAGTAGCTAAACAGATACTCCAATTTCTTCTGACTGCTTCGGCCCATAAATGGCCTTGTTCAATTTATATACAATGTTAGGCTTTTTACTTTCATGCCCTGGTGCTTGAACCATATAAATTTCTTCCTCTAATTCTGCATTGAAGAATGCTGTCATATCAAAATGCCAAATTTTATGTCCACGTGCCATTGCCAACACTAGTGTAAGGTGACCAGATTTTAACATTGGTAAAGCAGGACTTTTTTAAAACTTAAAAAAAAAAACAATGCCGCGGGACGCAACTTCTGTTTCCGGTAAACTTCTAAAAGGCGGGGCTTCCAACTAGGCTGTCGTTTCTCTTTAAGGCAGGAGTCTCCACAACCTTGGCCACTTTTTAAGACTAGTGGACTTCAACTCCCAGAATTCCTCAGCCAGCTTTGCTCAAAAGCTTTGCTGGCTGAGGAATTCTGGGAGTTGAAGTCCGTTAGGCACTGGCCGCCTCTCTGCTCCTCTTACAGCACTTACAGCAGAGAAAAGAAGCTGGATTTTGCTTTGCGGAAGCTGGCGTCCGCAATGGAGAGCAAAATCCAGCTGCTCCCCGGACCAGTCACCATTTACCACTCCGAGTCGCAAGCGGCAGGAGAGGAGGGCTGCCTTGCACCACTGGCTGGCACAAATATACCGAGGTGGAATGCTGTTGCCGCTCCCGCAGCTTCCAGCCA
Organism: Ptyas mucosa; assembly: GCA_012654045.1. Lineage (NCBI taxonomy): Eukaryota > Metazoa > Chordata > Lepidosauria > Squamata > Colubridae > Ptyas > Ptyas mucosa. Next base: position 4,354,420 of record WNWU01013517.1, read on the forward strand.
TCGCAAACGTCACTTCTTCCTGCTTCTGCCGCCCCCTCCCCTCCGCCACAACAGAACCATTCATTCCGGATGGCGATGGCTGAGACAGAGAAAGAGACAAAGAATGAAAGAGAGAATGAGAGAGAGAGAAAGAGAGAGAATCAGAATGGGATAGAGAGAGAAAGAGACAAAGAATGAAAAGGAGAGAAAGACAGAATGAAAGAGAGAATTAAATAAAGAGACAGAGAGAATCAGAGAGAGAGAGTGAGAGAGAGAGAATGAGAGACAGAGAAAGAGACAGAGAATGAAAGAGAGAGAATCAGAGAGAGAATGAGAGAGAGACAAAATGAAAGACAATCAGAGAGAGAGAGAGAATGAGAGAGAGAGAGAGACAAAATGAAAGAGAATCAGAGAGAGAGAGGGGGTAGAGAGAAAGAGAGAATGAGAGAGAGAGAGGGGGAGAGAGAGAGGGAGAGAGAAATGTTGACAAGATAGGGCAAAAACGTAAAATGTGAGGACAGTCGTAAGTTCGAGGACTGGTCACAAGTGTGAGGACCAGTCAAAAATAACTTTTTCAGCCCTCTGAGTAGTCCATGTGCACAAAAGGACTACCCAGAGGGCTGAAAAAAGTGATTTCTGACAGGTCCTCACACTTTTGACCGGTCTTCGCTTATGACTGGTCATCATTTATGCCCATTGTAGCATTCTTAACAACCGTGTCACTCATATCACAACTGCTTCTCTTCACCATGGTGACAAGATAGGGCAAAAACGTAAAATGTGAGGACAGTCGTAAATTCAAGGACGCGTTGGTGGGTGATCTCTGGAGGGCTCGGGATAGGGGTTGTTCTTCTATCCTGGTCTTATTAGATCTCTCAGCGGCTTTTGATACCATCAATCATGGTATCATGCTGCGCTAGTTGGAGGGGGCTGGGAGTGGGGGGCACTGTTTTACGGTGGTTCTCCTCCTATCCCTGATCTCTGTGCTTTCCGCCGTGCCCTCAAGTCCCTGATGTTCCAACAGGCAGGGCTAAACATGAACATGTGAATGATCTTTTAAAAAGTACACCGCCTTGAGTCCTACAGGAGAAAGGCGGTATATAAATATAATAAATAAATAAATAAATATCTCTCCAACCGGATGCAGTCGGTGTTGTCAGGGGGGCAGAGGTCGACCCCGAGGTGCCTTGTGTATGGGGTGCCGCAGGGATCGGTCCTCTCGCCCCTTCTGTTCAACATTTATGTGAAGCCGCTGGGTGAGATCATCCGTGGCTTTGGGGTGGAATTCCATCAGTACGCTGATGATACTTTCCACCCCAGGCCATCCCAACGATGCCCTTGAAGTGATGTCCCGGTGCTTGGAGGCCGTGCGGATCTGGATGAGGAATAACAGGCTCCGACTCAACCCTTCCAAGACCGAGTGGCTGTGGCTGCCGGCGTCCCGATATAGCCAGCTAGTGCCATCACTGGCTATTGGGGGCGAGTTATTGGCCCCCACAGAGAGGGCTCACAACTTGGGTGTCCTCCTGGATGCACGGCTGTCTTTAGAAGAGCATATGACGGCCGTGGCCAGGGGGGCTTTTCATCAGGTTCGCCTGATCTGCCAGTTGCTTCCCTTTTTGGATTGGGACTCCTTATGCACGGTCACTCAGGCACTCGTCACTTCCCGCCTGGACTACTGTAATGCTCTCTACATGGGGCTCCCCTTGAGGTGCACCTGGAGTCTCCAACTGGTACAGAATGTGGCTGCGCAGGGGATTATGGGAGCGACGGGGCGCTCCCATGTGACACCTCTCCTATGTGAGCTGCATTGGCTCCCGGTGGACTTCCGGGTGTGCTTCAAGGTGTTGGTTACCACTTTTAAAGCGCTCCATGGCATTGGACCTGGGTATTTGCAGGACCGCCTTCTGCCGCCAATAGCCTCCCACTGGCCAGTATACTTCCACAGAGAGGGACTCCTCAGGGTGCTATCAGCCAGGCAATGTCAGCTGGCGACCCCCAGGGGGAGGGCCTTCTCTGTGGCAGCACCTGCCCTCTGGAACAACCTGCCTCCGGAGATACGCAGGATATCAGATCTCCGGGTTTTTCGCCGTGCTCTAAAAACTTTTCTCTTCCAACAAGCAGGGCTGGCATAAACTCCCCCCTTTTTAAAGATTTTAGATTTTTCAATTGTCCAAATTGGGTTTTAGTTATGAGGTTTTTAAATTTACGGCCAAAATTTATAATTCTTTTAAATTTTAAATTTTGTATTGACTGTTTTTTATTTCTGGCTGTACACCGCCCTGAATCCAGCAGGAGAAGGGTGGTTTATAAATTGAATAAAATAAATAATAATAATCATTTTTATTTTTTGCTGTCAATCCCAGCATAATCATCTAAGTTTTACTGTTAAACCCAGTATAATCATTTTTATTTTTGCTGTCAATCCCAACAATCTTTATTTTAACTGTAATACCCAGTATAATCATCTTTACTTTTGCTATCAATCTCAGCATCATCACCTTAATTTAGTGCTTGTCCCAGCTTAGTCACTTTTTTATTTTATCAGCTACCTATACATTATTTATTCATATTCAATTGCATTATCTTCTTTGAAATTTTTTAACAATGAGACTTAGTTCTTACACCAAACAAACAAATTCTTCTTATATTCATATTCATTTTTATTCATCTATAAAAATCTCCTTTTTATTATTACTTTCCATCTATACATTGCTTTTTCATTTTTAATCACATTATTATCTTTTTTCCTCCAGCTGTGTGTATCTTATTCCTCATTTCCTTGCCTGCTAACATATATTTCATTTCAATTTCAAATTTCTCAATTTTAATTCTCCATGTATCAATTTAGTTTTTTTCTTACTTCTATTTCAAGCAACTTATATCAATTTTCTTCTTTTGCTCCTACGCCATTTATTATTTTTTATTTTATTTATTAAATTTATATACCGCCCTACTCCCGAGGGACTCAGGGCAGTGAACAGCCAAAATAAAATATATGTAATACAAATATTAAAAACATTTAAAATATATTAAATATTATGCCCCAAGCAACAAATTAAAACCAATTTTAAAACCCAATTTAAAATTTAAAACAATTTAAAAGAGGTTAGGCCAGGCCAGCCTGCTGGAAAAAGAACATTTTAAGGGCATGGCGGAAAGCGCGCAGATCTGGGATGTTCCGTATCTCCGGGGGGAGCTCGTTCCCAATAGTAGGTGCCCCCACAGAGAAGGCTCTCCCCCTGGGGGCCACCAGCCGACATTGTTTGGCCAACGGCACCCTAAGAAGTCCCTCTCTATGGGAGCGTACTGGTCTGTGAGAGGCTACTGGTGGTAGAAGGTGGTCTCATAGGTACCCTGGTCCTAAGCCATGGAGCGCTCTAAAGGTGGGGACCAAAACCTTGAAGCACACCCGGAAGACCACCGGGAGCCAGTGCAGCTCGTGCAGGAGGGGTGTCACATGGGAGTGCCACATCGCTCCCATAACCACCCGCGTGGCCGCATTCTGGACCAGCTGGAGCCTCCAGATGCTCCTCAAGGGGAGCCCCATGTAGAGAGCATTGCAGTAGTCTAGGTGGGAAGTGACAAGGGCATGAGTGACCGTGGTTAATGAGTCCCGATCCAGAAAGGGACGCAACTGGTGAATCAGGTGAACCTGATAAAAGGCTCTCCCGGCCACAGCCGTCAAGTGCTCTTCTAAAGACAGCTGTGAGTCCAGGAGGACACCCAAGTTGTGAACCCTCTCTATGGGGGCCAACGACTCGCCCCCAATAGTCAGTGATGGCACCAACTGACTATACCGGGATGTCGGAAACCACAGCCACTCGGTCTTGGATGGGTTGAGCCTGAGTCTGTTCCTCCCCATCCAGATCCGCACAGCCTCCAGGCACCGGGACATCACTTCGAGGGCATCATTGGGGTGATCCAGGGTGGAGATGTACAGCTGAGTGTCATCAGCGTACAGATGGTATTTCACCCTGAAACCACGGATGATCTCGCCCAGCGGCTTCACATAAATGTTGAACAAAAGGGGCGAGAGGATCGACCCTTGTGGCACCCCACATACAAGAGGCCTCGGAGTCGACCTCTGCCCCCCTGCCAACACAGAGTGCCACCAGTCAGAGAGAAAGGAGGAGAACCGCCGTAACATGGTACCTCCCACTCCTAACTCTTCCAACCGGTGCAGCATGATACCATGGTTGATGGTATCAAAAGCCGCTGAGAGGTCTAATAGGACCAGGACAGAAGAACAACCCCTGTCCCGGGCCCTCCAGAGATCATCAACCAACGCGACCAATGCCGTCTCCGTGCTGTACCCAGGCCTGAAGCCAGACTGGAACAGATCTAGATAAGCCGATTCCTCCAGGTACTGAGGGAGCTGTCGCGCAACCACACTCTCAACAACCTTCACAATGAAGCAAAGGTTGAAGACTGGACAATAATTACACAACACTGCCGGGTCCAGGAAAGACTTCTATTTTTTTTTTATTGAAAAAGTTTTACAACAATTATTTTCACCCTCCATCCCCCCGCCCTTCCCCCCCTCCCTAAACCCCCCTCCAGCCACCCACCCCGACTTCCCAGAGCAAAATACAGAGTATTGCATATAACAATCTCAAACTAAATTAACCTAACTTCAACTATATTAACAGATCCCCCATAGAACCATAACTCCGCTTCAGATAATATACATCTAAAGTTAACATTCATCCATAAGCTATTTGGTATTTCTTTGTCTGGTATTTGTTCTGAATATAATCAATCCATTTTCTCCACTCCAATATATATCTTTCTTGAGTAATGTCCTTCAAATAAGCTGAAATCTTCGCCATTTCTGCCAAGTTCATTACTTTCAGTATCCACTCATCAATAGTAGGCAATAAGTCCTTCTTCTAATATTGCGCCACCAGCAATCTAGCTGCCGATATTAGGTTTAAGATCAATTTAGTCTCTATTGTAGTACAACCTGTTGTAATGCCCAACAAAAACAATTGTGAAGTAAATTTCAACCTTTTTTTAAAGACATTCTGCATCACCCACCAAATTTTTATCCAAAAAGCTTTAATTTTCTTACAGGTCCACCAAATATGAAAATAAGTAGCATCATCACAGTCACATCTCCAACATTTAGCTTGCACATTTGGATACATACATGATAATTTTTTAGGATCTAAATGCCATCTATAAAACATTTTATAAAAATTTTCCCTCAAATTTTGTGCTTGTGTAAATTTAACATTTCTAACCCAGATCTTTTCCCAAGTTTCCAACCTTACTGGTTCTTTAAAATTTTGTGCCCATTTTATCATACAATCTTTTACCAATTCCGTTTCTGAATCTATTTTCAATAAAACATTATATAACCTTTTAATATGCATTCGACTTTGGTCTCTAATCTGTTTTACCAAATTTTCCTCATTTTGCATTAAACTAACTTTTTTTTAAAAAAAATAGTCTTTATTTACATTTTCCATTAAAATCACACATAAAATAATATAAAGAAAAACATAGAACACACAGACATTACAAATGAGACACATATAATAGGTACTAATAGTACCTCACTCGATATACATTCAATGTAATATCATATTCCGGGGGAGTCAAAGCAATTCCTTTCTCTATTCATTTCCCTTAGGTCTAACCAACCTCACTTATTCGTATAATATAGATTTCTCCTTATTAACCTTTTCACTTTAATTTAATTTATAATTTTCTTTTTTCTAGCCAAATATATACTTTTCCCCAGGATAAACATATTTGCATCTGGTCTTTGTCTTTTAACTTTTTAGTCAGCTTGTCCGTTTCCGCACAGTCCAAAATCTTTTTTATAATTGTTTCCTCAGGTGGGGTATTCTGATTTTTCCAAAATTGTGCATAAATCAATCTCACCGTGTGATAATATGGATCGTCAAATACCATAGATCTTTCTTGATGTTATCCAGTTTGGATCCGAGCAAGTATGTCTCTGGTGGCCAATCAATTTTCACATTTAGTATCTCAATCAGCCATTTTTTTATGACTTTCCAAAATTTCACTGCTTTTGGGCACGTCCACCATTGATGGTAGTACGTGCCTTTTTCTAAACCACATTTCCAGCATTGTCCTGTAGCCATTTTCGCCAGTCTATCGGGGGATAAGTGCCATCTGTATATCATTTTGTATATATTTTCTCTATATGCTGTAGAAACTACTAATTTCATGTTCTCCCACCATATCCCTTGCCATTTGTCTAAATGAATTGAGTACCCAAAATTTTTCCCCCAAGCTATCATCGTGTCCTTAATTATTTCATTCCCTATCTCTAATCTCGTTAATAATTTGTAATTTTTAGAAACCATTCCTTTTTCTTGTCCCATCAAAATTTTGTCTAGTTCTTGTGGTTCCACATATATACCTCTCCCATCTCTATCTTTTTTATATTTTGACTGGATCTGCAAATATGTCCACCAATCTAGTTGTATTCCTATTGAGTTTAATTCCTGTTTGGATTTGAGTTTTCCCTGTACATTCAGTACCTCTTTGTATGTTAATTTCTTTGTTGGGTTATAAAGTCTGGGATATGTTACTGCTTCTATTGGGGATATCCAACACGGTGTTTTATTATAATATTTTTTGCTAATCTTGTCCCAATTTCTAACTAGAATATTCTTTAAATAATGTTTAGTAAACCATTTACTTTGTGGGGTACCATTTCGCCAAAGTGCCATATGCCAAACCTGTTGTAGGTCATGCCCCTCTAATTTAAGAAGCCGGTTATTGTCTAAGGTAATCCACTCTTTTACCCACACTAACAAGGCTGCTGAATAATAATTCTCCCAATTTGATAGGCCCAAACCTCCTCTCTCTCTTACTTCTTGCATCATCTTTTTTTAAATGCGTGGTTTCTTTCCCTGCCAAATAAATTTAGTTATTGTTTGGTTTAATTCCATGAAAAACTTTTTGGGTAGGTTCGCTGGGGCAGTTTGAAATAAAAAATTAAATTTTGGGAGAATATAAGATTTAATTGTTGTTACTCGGCCTAACAATGAAAGCTGTATTTTGCCCCATTTATCTAAGTCTTTTCTTGTTTGCATTAATAATTTATTGTAGTTGTCTTCTTGTATACTTGAGCATCTACCCGATAGCCAAATCCCTAAGTATTTAGTTTTATTAACTATTTTCAACCCAGTTACTTCCTGTAATTCCTTTTTATCCTCCTCTGATATATTCTTTGTTAATAGATTTGTTTTCTTTTTGTTAATCAATAACGGTCTGCTACCATCCCGAATTCTTCGATCGTCTCTAATAAGTATGTGCCAGATTTTATCGGATCCTCTAATATGAAAGCTATGTCATCAGCAAAGGCCTGAATTTTATATACCTGTTGCCCAATTCTAAGGCCTTTTATTTTTTCTTCATTTCTTATTTTGCAAAAAAAGAATTCTAATGATAAAATAAAAAGTAAGGGAGAGAGAGGGCAGCCTTCTCTTGTGCCCTTATTAATATAAAATTCTTCTGTTAGATCTCCATTTATCAACAGTCTGGCCATTTGTTTAGAGTAAATAGCTTTTATAGCATTGGTAAATCTCTGTCCAAATCCCATATGGTCTAATTGTGTTAGTATAAATTTCCAGTTTACCCTGTCAAAAGCCTTCTGAGCGTCTATAAAAACTAATGCTACTTATTTACCTGGGTGTTCTTCATAGTATTCCAATATATTTAACATGACCCTCAAATTACCTTTTAGTTGACACGCTGGTAAGAACCCCTTCTGGTCACTGTGTATGAAATCATTCAAAAATCCTTTTAGTCTACTTGCCAAAATCGTTGTAAAAATTTTATAGTCAGAATTCAGGAGGGATATTGGTCTGTAATTTTTTTATATCTGACGAGGGGGGGGGTCTTCTTTTGGAATTAAACTAATGTTTGCCTCCTTCCATGAATGAGGAATTTCAGCCTTTCCCAGCACTTCATTAAAAAGATCTTTCATGTGTTCTCCCATTACATCAAATGTTATTTTGTAAAGTTCTGCTGGTAATCCATCTGTGCCCGGTGTTTTCAAATTCCCTTGTTTCTTCACCGCTCTTTCAATTTCCGTTAGGGTAATTTCCTCATCTAACATTTCTCTTGTGAGACTGGATATTTTAGGTAAGTCCGAATTTTCTATATAATTTTTTATCGCACCTACTAAAATCTCTTCTTTTTTGTATAATTCTTTATAGAAGTCCACTGTAATTTTTTCCTTTCCTTTTTTGTCTCTTATTAAATTTCCCTCCTTATCTTCTAATTGCTCAATTCGTCTATTTTGTTTTTCTTTTTTGAGTCTATATGTGAGCCATCTTCCTAGTTTGTTAGCTGATTCAAAATATTTTTGCCCTGTTAATTTTACCTTATCTTTTAGTTTATCCAGCTCTAAAAGATTAAGTCGATGTTTTAAAAATGTTATCTGTTCTTTTGCCTCCATAGATAGTGGGTTATCTTGTAATTGTTCCTCGGCTTTAATTAATTAATTTATTATTTCACCCCTTTCCTGTTCCTCTTTTTTATACTTAATGGCCGTCTGTTTTATAATAAAACCTCTTATAAAAGCCTTAGCAGCGTCCCAAATTATTTGTAATAGCATTCCTGGCATCTTATTAACCTGAAAAAAAAAAGATATTTCTGTCTTCAATTTTTGTACAAACTCCTTTTCATGTAGGATTTCTGTTCTCATCATCCATCTCCTTCTATTTTTCCCCTCTTCTTTTAATACTATCAAAACTGGATTGTGGTCCGTCCAATCATTTGGTAAGATTTTAATTTCTGCCACTTGAGAATTAATTTCTTGTGACATCCACACCATATCCAATCTAGACCACGATCCATGTCTGGGGGAATAGTATGTAAATTGTTCTCTAGTCTGGTTATATTCTCGCCAGGTATCTTTCAATCCCCATTCCTCTCTCATTTCTTCACAGATAATTGGCAAAGTCCTCTTGTCTTGGCCTTTATTCCCTTTCTTTGTATTTTTCCCTGTTTTATAATCTTGTGTTCTATTAACAATCGCATTAAAATCCCCCATAATACATACTTGCTCGTATTCCCGTTCTCTTATTTCTTTTCGTATTCTTTGAAAAAATGAGGATTGTTTGGTGTTAGGCGCATAAATTCCAATCAGGAGTATCTTTTTTTGTAATAATTCTACTTCTAATATCAGTATTCTTCCCTCTTTGTCTGCAAATAGTTTTTTTGGCAAGAGATATTCTTTAACAAATATAGCTACTCCTCTTTTCCTCTCTTCTGAAGCTGCTACAAATAATTTCCCCGCCTTGGGGCATTTTAACAGATTAGTTTGTGATAATTTAATGTGTGTCTTTTGCAAATATGTTATATCCGTTTTGGCTTTAATTATTTTCAATAAAATGTGTCTCCTTTTCATCGAGGCATTAAGACCATTAACATTTACCGTAAGTAATCTTACTCCTTGGTTCATTTCTATCTATTCGCCCCTTTAGTTTTGGCTGCTAATCGAGTCTCTACCCCGTATTCCTCCACTCCTCCTTCTTCCCCCCTCCTCCCATTTCTTTTCCCTTTTCCATGCTCTACTTGAGCTCCTCTCTCTTTTCTCCACTCTTCTTTCTGACTCCTCTGACCCTCTTTGCCTACTTCCCTTTCTCTCTCTCTTTCGCCATGTCCAAAATAATTTTCACAGAAGTCTTGTGCGTCGTCTAAACTCTCAATTTTAATTTTCCGTTCTTGCCACGTCACTAAAAGTCCTTCCGGTAATAACCATCGGTATGGTGCATTATGTTTTCTCAGTTGTGCGGTTATGAAGTGGTAATTCTGTCACTGCTCTCACTCTTCTGGGGATCTATTTAAGAATTATAATATGTCTTCCTTTATATGTTACATTCTGATCCCTGACCTTATGAAGCGTTTTGTCTCTTAATGCTTTTTTCGTCAGCCTTACATGTACTTCTCTGGGAAGGTTGTGATGCCTTGTGTAATTGGTATATACTCGATATGCTTCATCTATGTCTCCACATACTTCTTCTTTTTTCCTCCCCACTACTTCTGCAATTATTTCTCCTACAATTTCCTCCAATTGTTCCTCTTTATCCTCAACCACATTTTGGAGACGTAAAAAAAAGGCGGATTTCTCCATCTCCAGAAAGACTATCTTCTCCTCGAGTTTCCCCACCGCTTGATCACATTTCTTTTCATACTCATCAAACTGGGTTTCAACTCTATCAGCCATTTTTCCCACCTCTGTCAATCACTCCTCGTGTTCTAACATGGTTGTTTTCATTTCTCCCAGAGTCTCTTTCACTTGTGTAATTTCTCCTCTTAACCCACTCATCTCAGATTTTAAATCCTCAAAGTTTTTGGCAATTGATTCTTGATTCTTTTCCATAATTTCTTGGATGTTTTGGAACATCATCTGCATATCTTGTATTGTGATTGGTTTCTCTGTTGCTGGTAATTTTTCAGGTGACATTTTTGCCCCTGGGGGAGTGGTTATCGGGGAAGTTACCATTGTGGAAGGTGTGTATTTTTTTGCCATTTTTGTAGCTGTAACCGTAGTGGACATATTGGCTAAGCAAAAGAGTTTTCCCCACCTTAACATACACAAGTGTTGTATCTTCTGTATAGTTTACCACCCCCCTTTGATTAAGCTCTCACTATTATTCAATCTTACTCCTATACTATTATTCCTCTCATCTAATTTACCTTATCTTTCTATAATTAAATACTATATATATATATATATATATATATATATATATATATATATTAATGCAATAGTTTATATTAAATAATAAATCAATCAATATAGCAATAATACAATAGAAAAATAAAAAAGAAGAGTAATAATAAACAATCAATTAATCATCAATTAATCCAAAGCCGTTATAAACAATTAATAAATATTAGGAATATAAAAATTATCAATTCACTTCTTCAGGGGGGTATTAATCAACTCTATCCACTTAAGTAATACAATTCATCAATTAATCATATTAAATAAAAAAGAGCTCACTATTAACGTTCCTGGGAGGGTGGGGGTCAGAAAAAGTTTTACCCCCTAATCATTCCCCTCTTCTTAACGTGAAAAAGCCACAGTTATTGTTTTTTACTTCACTGTACTCCAACTCTATTCCACAGCAGCGAGATGTTTGCAATCCTAGAAATGTATACTTCTTTCACCTGTAGACTAGGCTGCCGCTATCTTCTCCAGTCGCTGCACAGCCCCTCTTTTTTCTTCTTTTTCTTTTCCCTCTTCAAAATCCTCTTCTTTCTCCATTTGGTTTCGGTTTGCCTTGCCTCCCCGAGCCGGTCAAAACCGCAGCGTCACGGGCTTCGGGGCCGCTATTCCATGGCCTTCTTCCTGTCCTCCGGATCCTCAGAGCTCACACTTCGATGCGGCGGGGGGGGGGTCGTACTCCTCCTCGCCTCCAAAGAAAGCCCCTCTGCTCTCCCAACCTCTCCGGGGCTGAGAATGGCACCAAAAATGCCATGGAGGTCTGGAAAATCGATCGGTCTAGCGGAGCTAACGCCGCGCCGATCTTTCCGCTCTGACTGCTGCACCAGAAGTCCATTAAACTAACTTTTTGATCTTCCCTCCATCTAGCTTGGAGCTGACCATATTGAAACCAAGTATAAATTATACCTTCTTCTTTCAATACATTTAAGGATTTCAACTGCAATTTGCTTAGAGCATTGTAAGCCGCCCTGAGTCTCCGGAGAAGGGCAGCATATAAATCAAATTTAAAAAAAATTGCCCCTTTCCATAAAAAGGAGCTCTTTATAAGTAACCACCTCCTGTTTCTGCTCTATACTTATATTTTCTATTGCATGTCTAGGATTTGCCCAAATTGGGATTCTATAATTTAACTTATATTGATACTTTTTCCATACCCTCAGTAAGGCATTTCTAAGTATGTGACCTTTAAAGGCCTTATCCACCTTTTTTTCATATAACAAATAAGCATGCCATCCATATAACAAATCATAACCTTCTATATTTAAAATTCTCTCTTCAGTTAAATTGAACCAATCACTAATTAGTGTTAAAACAGCTGCTTCATAATACAATCTTAAATTTGGCATCTTAAGACCTCCTCTCTCACGTACATCCTGTATAATTTTCATTTTTATTCTTCGCTTTTTCCCATCCCAAATAAACGTATTAACCCCTTTTTGCCAGTCCATCAAATTTCCATCTTTCTTAAGCACTGCTATCATTTGAAACAAAAATAAAAACCTAGGTAATACATTCATCTTTATTGCTGTTATCCTACCCAGTAAAGATAACTGTAGCTTTTTCCAAGTTTCCATTTCTCTCTGAACTTTTTGCCAAAGCACTTCATAATTATTTTTGAAAAGTTTCGTATTTGAAGCTGCAATATGAATTCCAAGATATTTAACTTTTTTAACTATTTCAAACCCCGTTATTCTTCCTAATTCCTCACATTGAGATACAGACATGTTTTTAGTTATCACCTTTGTTTTATGCTGATTTACCTTAAAGCCAGATATTTTACCATATTGAGACAAAATATCCAACATAGATGTGACTGATTCAATCAGTTGAGATAAAGTAACAACCAAGTCATCTGCTAAGTCTATAATCTTGCTGTCTGATTACAATTCCCTTTAACCTATTCGAATCATGCATCTTATTCAACAAGACTTCTAGAGTCAAAATAAACAACAATGGAGACAGGGGACAACCCTGTCTTGTCCCTTCTCAATTTTGAAAGACTTTGTTAAACCTCCATTAATTACTATTTGTGCAGTTTGTTCCTGATATATTGCCCTAACTGGTTGTATAAAATAATCTCCGAAATGCATTTTTTCTATTATCTTAAACAAAAACTGCCAATTCAATCGATCAAATGCCTTCTCTGCATCCAAGAACACGAATGCTGCAGGGACTTGGTTGTTTTTTTCCAAATATTCCAATAAATTTACAACTTGTCTAACATTGTATTTCATTTGTCTCCCTTGTATAAACCCTGACTGATCATTATGAATTAATTGTTGCATAACTGGCATTAATCTATTTGCTAATATCTTCGCAAAAATTTTATAATCAGTATTCAAAAGTGATATTGGCCTAAAATTTTCTGGTTTAACCCAATTTTGATCTTCTTTTGGAATCAATGACACAAAAGCTGTTCTCCAAGATGGCGGAACTCCCTTCCCCAGTTGAATTTTACTAAATAAAATTCTGAGTGGTTCTACCATTTCATCTTGTAAATTCTTATAATAAACAGCTGTTAATCCATCTGTCCCTGGAGTTTTACCTAATTTTAACTGTTTAATAGCTTCAACAATCTCCTCAGAAGTTATTGAGCAATTCAACCCTTCTCTCTGTTCCACTGTTAAATCAGGGGTATTCTCATCTTTTAAATACTTATCTATATCTATACCTTGAATTGGATCCCCTGAATATAACTTTAAATAAAATTCTAAAAAAGCATTTTTAATCATATTCTGTTGGTATACTTCCTTACCTCTAAATTCAATCTTTTCAATAACTCTTGATCTTTGTTTTTTTCTCAAAGTATAGGCCAACCATCTACCTGGTTTATTAGCATTGCAAAATGTATTATATTTAGCATATTGTAGACTAGTCACCACTTGGTCAACCATAAGCATATTCAATTGCTGTCACAATATATTAATTGTCTCCCTAAGTTTCTTGTCTCCTGGAGTAGCCACGAGTAGTTGTTCTTTCTTTTTGATTTCCTCCTCTATCTCTTTCCGTTTCTGTTGTTGTTTCACTCTATATTTATTATTCATATGTATTAAAGCTCCCCTCATGTAAGCCTTACTTGCATCCCATACCATCTCCATAGATGTACCTTTATACATATTAATAGCAAAAAATTCTTTCATTTGTTTTTTAAGTTCATTCACATTTTCTTCATATCTAAATAAATTTTCATTTAACCTCCAAGACCTCCTTTCTCCCCTTTCCTGTTCTAATTCCACCCAAACTGGACTATGATCCATTAAAATTCTTGGACATATCTTCACCTTCGTCACCCTAGAAAGGAAATCATTTGTAGTTAATATAAAAGAGAAAGACTGATGTCTGTCAGAAAAAAAAGTAAAATCTGCATCATCCGCAGTCTGTACTCTCCAAATATCTCTTAGTTCCATATCTTCCATCATTTCAAAAAAAAGATTTGGGTAATGTTGAGCGTGCTGATGTTGTAGACAGACTTCTTTTATCTTTCCTAATATCTATCACGCCATTCTAATCACCCATCATTAAAAAAGATCTATAGTCCCATTGTAATATCTTGTTATGCAAAACTTTATAAAATTTATCCTGTTGTTGGTTAGGGGTATAAATTCCAATTAGAAGCATCTTTCCATTCTGAGTCAGTAGTCCAATTGCAATATATCTACCTTGAGTATCTGCTTCAATTAACCTAACTAGTATATCCTTCCTGACTTATGTAACGAGGCCATTTTTCTTTTCAGTTGTTTTTTTAATTGAAAAGTTTTACAAATTATACAAAAAAAATTTCTCCCCTCCCCTCCCCCCTCCCTATCCCCCCCTTCACCCTCCCTTTTCCCCCCCTCCATCCCCCCCTTGACTTCCCGGGATTGTGCTCAGGGTACAACATGTACAAACTCAAAACTATAATTAGCTAACAATATAATAAATGCTTATTAACCTTGATCTTTAACTCCTAGTAGTAAAACAACAATATTCTACATAATATAACAATTTCTACAAAATATTTCATTCATAAGCTAATTGAAATTTCTTATTCCGGTGTTTGTTTTCAATATAGTCTATCCATCTTCTCCACTCCTTTATATATATCTTTCATTCGAGTAATCTTTAAGATATGTGGAGATTTTTGCCATTTCTACCAAGTGCACTACTTTTAATGTCCATTCTTGAATCGTAGGTACTTCTTGTTTCTTCCAATACTGTGCCACCAGTAGTCTTGCCGCTGTTATTAAATTTAAAATCAACTTTATTTCTAATCCAGTGCAATCTGTTATAATTCCTAACAAAAAAACCTGTGGCGTAAATTTAATCTTTTTCTTTAATGTATTTTGAATTATCCACCAAATTTTCATCCAGAACGCCTTAATTCTTTTACAAGTCCACCATATATGATAATACATGGCATCCTGACTTCCACATCTCCAGCATCTGGGCTGAATATTTGGATACAACAGGCTAATTTTTTTGGATCTAAATGCCATCTATAAACCTTTTATAAAAATTTTCTCTTAAATTTTGAGCCTGTGTAAATTTTACATTTCTAACCCATATAGTTTCCCATGTATCCAACATTATTGTTTTCCCTACATTTTGTGCCCATTTTATCATGCAATCCTTAACTAATTCTGTCTCAGAGTCTATTTCCAGTAATACATTATATAAACTTTTTATGTGCATTTGGCTCTGGTCTCTTATCTGCTTAATCAAGTTCTCTTCATATTGCAAAATACCCTTTTTTTGGTCTTCTTTCCATCTGGTCTGTAACTGGCCATATTGATACCACGTTTTAATTATTCCTTGATCTTTTAATTGCTGAATAGTTTTTAATTGATAACCATATCCTTCCTTCTCCAAAAGTTGCTCATATGAAGTCCCATCTTGCTTTTGTTCTATATTTATATTTTCAATCGCATGTCTGGGTACATGTCTGGGTATCGGAATTTTATCATTTAATTTATAACTATACTTTTTCCATACACGTAACAAGGAACTTCTCAATATGTGACTTTTAAAAATATTATCTACCTTTTTGTCATACAGTAAATATGCGTGCCAGCCAAAAACCAGACCATACCCTTCAACATTTAATATCCTGTCCTCTGTTAAGTTAAACCAATCACTAACTAGTGATAATACAGCTGCCTCATAATAAAGCCCTAAATTGGGCAATTTAAGTCCTCCTCTTTCTCGAGAATCCTGCATAATTCTCTGTTTAACTCGAGATTTTTTCCCTGCCCAAACAAAAGTATTTATACCTTTTTGCCATTCTTTCAATATTTTGTCAGTTTTAAGTATTGGAATTGTTTGAAAAAGAAAGAAAAACCTTGGTAAAAGATTCATTTTTATGGCAGCTATCCTTCCTAACAGTGACAATTGTAACTTTCGCCAATTCTGAATCTCTAATTGCATTTTTTGCCACAGTGATTCATAATTGTGATGATATAATTTTGAATTGGTTGTCAGGATATTTATACCTAGATACTTGACCTTTTTAATTACTTCAAATCCTGTTTGATTTTCCATCTCTTGCTTTTGTTTAACAGTCATATTTTTAGCTATTATCTTTGTTTTGGCTGCATTTATTTTAAAGCCAGATATTAATCCATACTCTTTAATTATATCCATTAATATTTTAACAGATTGTGATGGTTGAGTTAAGGTAACAACCAGGTCATCTGCAAATGCACGTAATTTATATTCATGTTGCCTAATCTGAATACCTTTTATTCCTTCTGAGTCTCGTATATTATTCAGCAGAGTTTCCAATGATAAAATAAATAATAATGGAGACAAAGGACATCCTTGCCGAGTACCTTTTTCTATTGAAAAATTATCAGTTAAGCCTCCATTAACTATTATTTGTGCTGTTTGTTTCTGGTATATTGCCTTTATTGATTGCATAAAGGTATCTTCAAACTGCATTCTTTCAATTAAATTTAATAAAAACTGCCAATTAAGTCGATCAAATGCTTTTTCAGCATCTAAAAATATTATACCCACAGGGACCTGGTTGTTCCTTTCTAAATATTCCAATACATTAACAATGTGTCTTACATTGCTTTTCATCTGTCTGCCACTTATAAAACCTGTTTGATCATGATGTATCATTTGTTGCATTACTTTCATTAATCTATTTGCCAACACCTTGACAAATATCTTATAATCAGTATTTAACAATGAAATAGGCCTATAATTTTTTGGTTCTGTATGATCCTGACCTTCCTTTGGTATTAAAGATATAAAGGCTGCTTTCCAGGAGGAACCTTTCCTCCCTGTTGTATTGTATTAAATAATTCTTTCATTGGCTCAGCCATCTCTTCATACAAATTTTTATAGTAAACCGCCGTCAGGCCATCAGTTCCTGGGGCCTTACCCAACTTTAGATCTTTAATTGCAGACATAATTTCCTCTAATGTGATTAATTGAGTTAACATATCCCTTTGTTCTTGCAAAACTGGCTTAATATTCTGCTTCTTAAGAAATCTATCTATATCCAAATCCTGAATTTTATCTGCCTTATATAATTCTGAATAATATTCTATAAACGACTTCTTAATCAATTCTTGCTGAAAGACCTCTTTACCTTTATATTTAATTTTTTCAATTGTTCTTTGACTTTGTCTCTTTCTAAGCATATATGCCAGCCATCTTCCAGGTTTGTTAGCGTTACAAAATGTATTTCGCATACTGTAGGTTAGTTGCAGTTTGATCTGCTATCAACATTTTAAATTGTTCTTTCAGCAAGTTGATAACCTACTTAATCTTATTATCCCTTGGGTTTTTTTATCAAAAGTTGTTCATTTTCCTTAATTTCCTCTTCCAACACCCTTCTTTTTTCCCCTTGCTTTTTTCTGAGTTTATTATTCAGATAAATCAGAACACCCCGCATATAAGCCTTGCTAGCATCCCACACCATTTCCATTGGGGTACCCTTTTGCATATTCATAATAAAATACTCTTTCAAAAACTTCTTACATTCCTTAATATTTTCCCCATATCTAAATAAATTTTCATTTACTCTCCAGGACCTCTTTGGTCCTTTGCAATAATCTATTTCTACCCATACAGGGCTGTGATCTGTCAACGTTCTTGGAAAAATCTTGGTTGTCTTCACCCTAGGGAAAAGATCATTAGATATTAGAATAAAATCTATCCTTGAAAAGGATTGATGTCTGTCTGAGAAGAAGGTAAAGTCTTTATCTGTCAGGTTTCTATCTCTCCAAATGTCCTTCAACTCCCACTCCTCCATCAAATAAAAAAAAAGATCTTGGCAATTTAGCTCTCGAGGTGAAACTTTGTTTTGATCCTAACTTGTCTTTTTTGACATCTATTACTCCATTCCAATCTCCAAGCAAAATACATGTTTTGTAATTCCAATTAGTCATTTTTGAATGTAAAAATCTGTAAAAAATCTGCTGTTGTTGATTGGGTGCATAAACCCCCACTATTAAAACTTTTTCACCTTTAATCAAAACTTCGATTGCTAAATATCTACCTTGTTCATCTGCTTCAATTAATTTAGCAATTAGATCCTTCTTCAGGTAGATAACTATACCATTTTTTTAATCTGGTGATGCTGCAACAAAATACATACCCAATTTTGAATTTATTAAATATTTTTGATCTTGTATTCTAATATGGGTCTCCTGTAAACATATTATATCATTCTTAAATTGTTTAAGATACGTAAATATTTTTCTTCTTTTCTGCGGAGAGTTTAAACCATTGACATTCCAAGTTAGGAATCTAGTTCCCATGCTTAAATTTCTGAAGCCTCAGGAGCATTTGCTGATTTTCCAACGCTAACCGACTTTTCGGTCTGGCTCCTCCCACTGCTTCTGTTTTGGCGAGTTCTCGACTTGGTAATTGCAATTGCTGAATTCTTAGCTACTCCTTGCATTTTGCTGTAGCCACTCTGGTCATTCTTTCCTCCCTAGGTAATTCTTCACTCACTTCCACCGGAACTTGAAGAAGATCTTCTTGACTTGTTGAAATTCCCCCCTGGGCAATAGGTAACAATTCTTCCTGTGGTCTCATTTCAGCTGTTTTTTTAACTTTAGTTTCAGGAGATTTTGGCCTTCCAGCCTTTAAAACATTTATGTAGAAAACCCTTGCCTTATCAGCCATGTCAAGCCTATATCTTTCTCCAGAGAAATTCACCACCAAACCAGCTGGAACATCCCATCTGTATTGTAGCTGATGATTCTTCAACTCCTCAACCAAGAAAGAATATTCTCTTCTAGCTCTTAACATTTTGGGGGGAATTTCCTTCATTGTCATCACCTCTTATCCTTCCACTTCTAACTTTTTTTTGTAGGTTGCTTGCAGCACTTCATTACGCACATATCTTGTAGTAAAATATATTACTATATCTCTAGGTAATTTTCTTTGCCTGGCCACCCAGGAATTAACTCTAAAAATTTTATCCATTTGCCACATCACCTCGCCTTTTGGTATCCCCAGCACCTGTGCCAATGCTTCTGCCATCTTCTCCTTCAAGTTTTCTTTTTTATCTTCTTTCACCCCTCTGATTCTCACTGCAAACTCCATTTCTCTATATTGTAAAAGAATCAAGTCCATCTCTGATCTCTCTATTCTCTGCTGAGCCGTATCCAGCTTGCTGCTCATAATTTCAGTAGTTTCCTTAACCTCCTCTACCTTACAATCAAGATTTTCAGCTTGAGCAGCTAGCCCCTGAAATGCAAAAAGTATATCTTCTCTAATATCCACATTACGTGCTGCCAATTCTTCTGTAACTGTTTGGATTTTAGTGTCTATCACAGCAGTGAGATCATCTGCTACAGTTTGAATTCTAGCCGTAAGTTTATTCTCTGTAGTACTCAAAGCTCCTTGAACAGCCGTTGTATCATTTCAATTGTTAAAGTCTGTGTCTCCTGTATTTTAGGAACATGAGCAGGAGAACTTCCAGCACTAGATGAACCTTTTGCTGGGACTGTTTTAACTGAGGGAAGTTTTGTAGCCATTTTGAGGGGAGTTTATCTTTTCCCTCCTCCTTCTTTTTTTAAAAAAACTTTCTTTCCTTCTTCCTGTATTCTTAAAGTTTCCTTTTAGTTAAAAAGCAGCCAAATAGTACAAATCTCTTCTTAAATTCCAGCAAAGAAATCTTAGAAAAGTCCTCCTTCTAACAAATCTTTAACACAAGAAAATTTTAAAAAGTCATTTGAGGCTATATGCTCAGCTTGTTGCTGTGGCAGAAATGTAAGGAAATGTGCTCAGATCACTTTCACTTTCCCATCCACTCAAGCCTCAATCACCATTTTGTTTGCAGTTAATTGGTAACTTCCAAAGGAGGCAATCCACAAATAGGGAGAAGTTAAGTCAAATACTTGCAATTAAAGTCCTCCTGGCTGATCCCGTCTCCTCTTGTTGTTAAAAAGAATTTAGATGTAAAGAGTCCAGCAGATGCGGTCGCGGCTTGTGGCTCTGCAAAAGCAGAGACGTTTCCGGTCTGGAGCAATTGGCTAGCTTCTGGGGAACTCAAACCTTCCACCCCCACAGAAATCCTTCTGGGGGGCTTTGGTGAGTTCTACCCCCACCAGCTGGCTCTTGCCTTTCCCCTTTGCCCGGGGAAAGGTTTTTCAAACCTGCCGACGGCGTTGGACTGCCGTTCAGGGGCTTTTACAGAACCGCAAAGCGGGCGCTCTCATTCGTGCGCCTTCCAAGCCCGCGGAGCCCCCGGAAGTCCCTTTCTTTTCAGTTGTTGATGCAATAAAATGAGAACCTAATCTTGAATTTATCAAATATTTTTGATCTGAAGTTCTAATATGCATTTCTTGCAAGCAAATAACATCATTCTTCTTGGACTTCTACTGTTGCTGTCAGCCGTCGCTGACGGTCTTTTGAAGACCGCCAGCCCGATCGCCCGTAAAAGAGCCGTTTCGGCAACTGAAACGGCTCAAAAAACTCCGAGACTCGAGGTGCTTGTGAGGAGAGCCGGCAGCTGCAGGTAGAGTCCCCTGTGAGACCCCCAGAAAGCTTTTTCTGCTTCTGGGGAGTTAACAGGGTGGGACTCCCTATCCACCCCGCTGAAGCTCCGGATGACTGGGAAACTCTGCTTCAAAGCAGAGCAAGACAGCGCGGCAGCATTACCAATAACAACGAAAAATAAGGAAGATTTCAAACTTCTCACTAAACAGCAAGTATTGGAAGCTTTTTGGACTATTTTAAAGAGTTCTTAAAGTGAAAGTAATTTGGCTCTGAGAAAGGGGGAAAAAAATGGCACTTGCTTTCAGTGGAGAAAGCTGAAAGCGAAAGTAATCTGATCAGTGTATCCGGCTACATTTTAAAGTAACAAATCCGGCTGGAAGAGGCAGAAAAGTATCCAAAAAATAAAATAAAATAAAATAAAAA
>WNWU01013518.1:0-11114 GCA_012654045.1 Ptyas mucosa
GGTATTTCCTTTAAGTTTATAATTATTCCTTTGAGGCAATGTGACTATGGAAAGCCATGTAAATTAGTTTAAGAAGCCAAAAAAATCCACCTTTTTTGCCATCTATGCTTTCTTCCAGGTCAGAGAGTATGTGCTGGTGAGACCCTTGCCAAAATGGAGCTCTTCCTTTTCTTTACCAATCTCCTCCAGAGATTTACCTTCCAGCCACCTTCAGGAACATCAAAAGATCATCTGGACCTGACTCCTGCTCTTGGACTTACCACCCCTCCCATGCCTTACAAGACCTGTGCTGTGCTACCTTGATCTGACAGGGAAAAAACTCATAATAAGCTATTTTCTCACCTTTTAAATAGCTTTATTTTGACAGAGAGGCAAAGTCTGACAACCCGATTCCATATTACATTATATTCATTATATTTATTTTATTTGAATTCCACCTTTATTATTTTTACAAATAACTCAAGGAGGAGAGCATATCCAGTACACTATCCTACCCTTATTTTCCCAAAGCTCTTTGGCCTAAGAAGAGAGATTGGCCCAGTCACCCTAGCTACAATGCAGAGTTTCCTGGTTATTAACCCAAAGTCACCCAGCTGGATTTCATTGCTAAAGTGGGACCTGAACTCACAATCTCCTGTTTTCTAGGCTGGTGTCTTAACCACTAAACCAAACTATCTATTCTTTAAGTTTCATGTGTTGCCTAAAAGATGAATAGCAGTAATCTATAGAAACATAAAATATAGGTTCTGATAGGGAAGAACAGTAAGAAATCATGAAAAGCAAAGTGCTTTGTATCATTATTACTTAATTTTTCTTTTGGGGCCATTGGTTTCTTTTGGCTTTACCATTTTTTCTCCTTTCTGTTTCTGGTTAGAAATTTTTTGTCTCTTTTACTTTGAGTATTTTAATTATTTTTTTTAAAAAGCAGTCTCTCTCTCTTTTTTGCAATAATCCTAATTATAAATTCATATATTTGCTTTATAAACCTAGTTATCATTTCTATTATTTCTTCAAAAACCAATAAAATAATATTTTATATCAGGAAATTTCATGGGACCTCCAGCAACAAATCAGGGTGGGGGTGGGGGGCTCTTGTTGAAACCAATGACACAGAGCTGAATGCAGCATGACCTAACATCTCTTTGCCCAACACCTCCGGAGGAAATCCCACAAGGCAAGCCTCATTAAATGGAGTCAATGTCATCCATTCTAAACAAGACCCCCCCCCAGGAGCTGATGCAGGACTTATATGAGACAAGCCCCCCTTTAGAGGAGGCTATAATTGCTGCTGCTGATCTCCCAGCCCAACATAATAGCAATAGCACTTAGACTTATATACCGCTTCATAGTACTTTTACATCTTGTCTAAGCGGTTTACAGAGTCAGCATACTGCTCCCAACAATCTGGGTCCTCATTTTACCCATCTTGGAAGGATGGAAGGCTGAGTCAACCTTGAGCCTGTTGAGATAATAACCTCACAGCTTCCTCTTGTCAAAACCATATCTCCTGAAGGGCCTCAAACTACTCTCCTCTTTCACTTCTAACCTGGAAAATTGACAACTGGTCATCCCATCAAAAGACAAGCTTTTTTAAAAAAACAATAACAACTATATATCATGATTTGATATATCACAATATATTTCCTCTTCCTACAAGGAACTTGGGTTTCTTCAAAGGTGAAGCTAGATGGTTACTGGGTTAACTCTATCTCCGCTTTCCTGAGCAAAGCAGGTGGGATATCTAAACATGGTATTATGACTCTAGTTAGCACAATCTTGCAATTCAGATGTGTCTCATTACCTTCTTTACAGCCATGGGTTGTGGCTACCTATCCCTCATCCAACCATAGGAGATTTTGCTTTTTAACATTTATATTCCTCCTCTTAATAAGAACAATCTGGTCAACAATATCTTTGAGCACATAAAAAGAATTATCCTTAGTTGTTTAGACAAATATCCCACAGCTGCAATAATAATAGGTTGAGATTTATATACTAGTATGGGACCAAATGATCCTACATTATTTCACCAATTTAAGATCCATTATGAGGAGAGTGCATTAGAGGAACTCTTGTATTTTAGAGAATTTAAAGTTCTAACAGCTAAGTGAACATGTCTATATGCAAGACAGGTGATTGCACATCTGAACCCATGTATCCTTAAAGGTTCCATAAGTGCAGACCAGCCAGGAGAAAACACCTATCAGGGGAAGGAGGACCAGGGAAAAAAATCTTATAGTTGATTATTGGATAATATCATGTAAACCTTTGAAATTTTTATGAAAGAGAGAGGTAGATTTACAACTGGAAAGTCACCACTATGCAATAATTGTAACTCTGACACTCCACTGGAAATTTTTAAGAGCAACCCATCAAGGTTTAATAGTTATGATATCCAGATAAAAATCTAAATTAAATGGGAAAAAAACTGAAGCATTGCAGTGAGAGTGGCTGGAAAAATAGCAGGCTCCGGCAAGAGCCACGAAAATCCAGCTGGACAAACTGCTGTCGGAGGGTCTTCGGAACCATCCTGTAGGGACAGTAAAGAAGGAGAGGTGCCTCAGATGACCAAGAGGAACAGACAAGTTCCTCTAAAGGTCGGAGGCTGCTCTTTGAACCGACAGCGGGGGTGGCGGCCATTAAAAAATGACCGCTCTGAAGCTGGGGCAACCGGAATAAGATTTTTGTGCAGGAGCAGTGTTTGAATAGAGTGCTAGTACCGGATGAGTGATTGGCCAACTCACAGGTAGATGTATAAGGAATTAATTGAGATGTTTAAAAACATGCATGAATCATTAATGGGGAACATTAATGGGGAAATTTTACTAGAACACACAAAACAGGAAAAGGAGAATATAAATGTGAAGCAAGAAAATAATGTTGAAGGAAAAAGAGTTGAATGTAAAAAGTTAGATGATTACACTGGGATTTACAGTGGCAAAAAAAGAGTGTATAGGGGGCAGTATCCCCCAAAAAAGAAGTGATCAAAGGGAAGAGAAGGAAATGGAAAAAGATTAGGAAAAAGCTTGGGGAGAATTATGTGAGTAATAGACTCAAAAGATAGAAAAAGGATTCAGGAGAAAAGATACAATAAATATTTTTAAAAAAGAAAGAAGTTAAGAGAATGGGATGAAAGGAGAAAATTATTAAGAAGTGGAATTTTGGAGAGACCAAGAGAAAATGCTTAAAAGAGAAAGAATAGTGGACAGGAGGAAGGGAAATAAGGTATATATTAGTAGATCTAAGGGAACTGTATTAATATTATTAATTGTGAATGTAAGAAGTGACTATGATGATGTATATTGTTTGTTGTAAAAAAAAGAACAGCAGATGAAATATGAAGTGGCAATTAGGTTTAATTATGAAAATAATTGAAATCAAGAGATAAAACTGAAACGTTAAAAAGTTTGATGGAGATTTTGAAAAAAAATGTTGTAAATGATGAAATGAAATAATTGATGCTATAGTAAGAAATCAGAATTAAGGGTGGATAGTGATATTGCTTATCATGTACTAAGAAGAAATTAAAGTAAGATGTGGAAGGTCAATTAAGGTAAAGGGTTTCAATGTAAGAATTGAATACGATGAAGTACATTGTTCAGAGCCAAAAAGTGTGATGGGGATTCTGAGAAATATATTTTATAAATGGAGAAATAAGACAATTAATTGATGTTACGCTAAGAAATTAGGAACTGAAGGGAGAATGGTGATACTGTTTATATATTATGAATTAAGAAGAGATTAAGATAAGATAAAGAAGTAGGGGGAAAGAATATTATGGCTGAAATTGAGATATGTAAATTGTACTTTGAAAAAACAAAAAGGAAGATTGGAATAGATTATAAAAATCAATATATAACTATGTTATAAGAAGTATAAGATGTGACCCAGTCTACAATTTGTTCATAAAATATGTATGTGAAATGTTTTTTTTAATAAAACTTGTTTTTTAAAAAAATTAAATTAAATGGATGGAGAAAAATGCAACTGAAGCCACTAAATGGATGCTAACCTCAGAAATTCTAGACTCTTGTGCAAATCTCCTAGAAAGCAAACCTCAAAGATAATATTTAGATAGATTTTAAACTTCAGTTGCCAACCTGAAAATAGTTCTCATTAATGGACACTGCCTCATCCAGAAATCAGGCTATAAAGAATAAAAATGGTTTGAACAGTATTGTGTACAAGAAAAGACGGCATATAATGAGGGGTACAGAAAAAGTAAAAACTCTCCTTCTGAGGATTAAACTCACTGTCTAAGATGTTTGAAGGCCCTTTTAAAAGAAAAAAAAGTGCAGCAATGAAGAAGTCCTGGAACAAATTAATTCAATCAGTTAGGATGAAAGACACATTCCTTTTTTGGCATATCACTAGAGGACTGGGAAAATCGCTCCCTCCCCCGACTAACCAAATACCAACTCATGCCTTGGAAGGATACTTTAGAGAGTTGTAGATGGACTGTCAGGTCCACCATCGTGTCCTGCCATTCTTTTTATATATATATAAAACGGTTTTTTTAATTTTTAAACTAACAATTCATTGTTAAGCAATCATCTGAGTAAAAAAAAATTTTGTGTCATCATATTCAACATTTACCATCATTTTCTTAATACATATATATCTTTGCTCTTACATTTTAATTTAATTTATTACAACATGTTCTTTCCAAATTTCTTAATTTTATACTGCTTTTTATCTATATATTTTTTTTAATTTGATTTATATGCCGCCCTTCTCCGGAGACTCAGGGCGGCTTACAATGTGCTAAGCAATAGCCTTCATACTTTTGTATATTTATACAAAGTCAGCTTATTGCCCCCACAAACTGGGTCCTCAATTTACCTACCTTAGAAAGGATGGAAGGCTGAGTCAACCTTGAGCCTTGGTGAGATTCGAATCTGCAATAATTGCAGGCAGCTGATGTTAATAACAGGGCTTTAGACCACTGTACTATCCAAGGCTCTATATTAGATAGAATATAGAAACTATATTCAGTTTCTATCCACTGATAAAATTGTCCCATATATTGTAATACTCCGATTCTTCCTTCCCTTTAAGTGCCAATGTTAATCTATTTATTTCTGCACTTTCTAATATTTTCTTAATTACCTCTCCCTTTGTAAGAATTTTTTCTGCTTTCCAATTTTGTGCAAATACAATTCTCGTTGCAGTTATTACATGTATGATCAAATATACACTTTCTTTCCTAAATTTCTCTGATAAGATACCCAAGAGGAACAGCTCCGGTTTTAAATCAATATGTTGCTGTGTCATTTTCTATAACCATGTTTGAATTTTTGCCCAATAATTTCTCGCTTCTGGTCATGTCCACCCCATATGATGATACAATCCCGGTGTCTTGTGGCATTTCTAACATTTAATTGATTTATCTTTAAACATTTTTGCCAAACTTTCCGGTAACATGTGCCATCTATAAAACATGGTCATGTGACTGTGTGGGCATGGATTGGTGGTCATGTGACTGGGTGGGCATGGATTGGTGGTCGTGTGATGGGGAAAACCAAGTATTACACTTTACAGAAAAATAACACAAAAGCTACGGAACTGACTCACACACAATGCAAAAGCAGCTGGACTTCACAAAAAATGGGCCCTGCAACAAGCAGGAATCTCACAGTCACTGAGAGCTCAAAAGCAAACTATCACACTTTACATAAAAATACCAGTTCAGGCACTAAGTAATAAAAAAATACTTTAAAAGTAAAAAAAAAAAGAAGTTCTGAAGATTGCATGGCACAGCTGATTGTCAGAACCTTTTTTTTTTTACTTTTTTAAAGCATTTTTTTAAACTATCTATTTGCCGGTAGAAAAAAAAATCCTTTAAAAAAGTAAAGAAAATGATCAGCTGTGTCGCATGATCGTCGGAATTTTTTTTTTACTTTTTAAAGCATTTTTTTACTACCGGTTCGGGCAAACCAGTAGCATTTTCACTATCAGTTCGCGTGAACTGCCCCAAACTGGTAGCATTTCACCCCTGAAATAGTGTAATGGGAGGAAAAAAAGAAAAAGGGGCAGACTTCCGACTCTCTTTAGCACAGTAGAAGGTAACAACATTACAACCACAACTCATTGCTTTTACACAACATTATGTACAAGCCATTTCTATAGCAAGAAGCCTGTTTACAAAAACAAAAACAAAATTTCATTTCTTCCCCATTGTATGCACAAAATCCCGAAGCAATTTCAAAATAGACAAAATTAAATATATTCTTGTCCTCGGATAAAAGAATCAGTTTAACCATCTCTGCTTCTCTTTGCTATGGCGGATAATAATATATCATTCATTCTCATATTTTCAAATCTAGTCAATAATATTTTACAAACTTTGGAATACTAGTTAGCATTAGTTAAAAAACCTGAGAATGTATGTTTACATACATACTCATTTTATACTTATAAAACTAACAAAGTTTTCTAACAGTACATATATCAGATTTTTAAAAGTTCATCTTAATTAACTGAAACATTAAATTTAGATCACTCCTTCTGGTTAATCTTCATAGAATAAAGTCTTTTTCGTCTCAGGAGAGTCTATCACAGGGGTGAAATTTAAAAATTTTCACTACCGGTTCTGTGGGCGGGGCTTAATTAGTGGGCGGGCTTGGTGGTCAGGTGACTGGGTGGGTGTGGCTTGTTGGTCAGGTGGGCATGGCCAAGTCAACATCATTTCTTTGCCCTTATTTAACCTACAAAACACAACACCACACTACTGGCTCACCCACAATGTAAAAGCAGCCGTGCTAGTCCCAAAATGGCTCCTCAACAAGCAGGAACCTCACATAGACAAAAAGTCCAAAAAAACCAACTTTCACACTTTACACACAAAAAATTCCACATACAGCTTTGTGAGATTTTGTATGTTTGTGTAGTTAGAGTGAAACACTACAGAAACACACAAAATCTCAAAAAGCTGCACAAATATTATTTTATTTTATTTTATTTTTATTTTTATATAAAAGCAGCTAAATTTAAAACTTCCTAAACTTTAAATGGCTAGATCTAAAAAAAGAACAACTAAAAACCCCCAATTAACTATTTTTTTAAAGCTCCCAAAGGGGGGAAAAAACTTGAAGGGACAAGGCTGGCTGGCAGGCAGATAGAGCTGCTCATTGATAAGCTTGATTGCAAGCAGGGAGATTCAGTTGCTTGCTGATGCAATGGATTGCAGGGATTACAGCAAGCGAAGCAAGGCAGGCATTGCGACCAGCGGCTCAGGATTTGGTCCAAAGAGCGAAGGTAAGCAAGCTGGAGGCTGGGGGAGAAGGGATTTTTGCTACCGGTTCTCTGAACGTCCCGCCGCCATTGCTACCTACTCGCCCAAGCCAGTCTGAACTGGGAGCATTTCACCCCTAGTCTATCAGATCTCTTTTCTTGAAAAAAATTCTCAGCTCAAAAAAAGTCCCAAAAATCCCAGTTATTCTGTTAGACAGCGTAAATTACTCCAATGCAAATCTTCCCAGATGAAAATTTCCTTCACTGACATGGCTATCATATTTTTTTTCCTGAAAGAATTCTCGACCTTGCTAGTATCCATAAAGCAATAGCCCCAGACTTGACCTCTTGGGAATTGTGAATTTACTTGATACTCTTGTTTCAGTTACACTGGGAGGGTTGTACTTGCACCATCATCATAAGAAGAGCTGATGTCAGATTTATATTCTGACGTTACAGTTAGATTATTTGCATTAGCCAGTTTTTGTAAAGTTGACACCGTAGTAGGTTGATAATTTTCTACACCTAATTGTGTCTCATGTTCTATTTTAATATCCTCTGTGTAATTAGTATTTTTTGAATTATTCATGAAATGACAAATCTTTAATGATTGGTCAAGAATCTCTTTAATAACAGATATCGGCTCAGAATTAGGCATCCTCCTAGTTCTGGCTGGATCTCTCCAAATGGACTGAGGTGGTTGGGAGCCTGGGAGACTCATCCAGACTCAGGTGGTCCATTGGAATCAGGAAGAAGGAAGAATGGGAAGGAAGAACTAAAGGGTTGACCCTCACCCGAGGTAGCCATGGTAGCCAATGATGGGAGAGGCAACCAGAGCTGGAAGAGCTTGAGGAAAAGGAGAAGGTAAGTGGAGAATATGACCATGCTGATCTGCTGATGAAGCAAGCCATCTGGTTCATGATGAATGCCTTCCAAAACTTGAAGGCATGTGAACCCCATGCCATGGCTGCTGTTTGCGAGTCCTGGCAGACCCAAGAGGAGGAAGATGGAGAATGGGCAACTATGCAAAAAATTAATAACAGGTTCAGCCAAACTGGTGTGAACCAGCTGAATCCCATCTTTTATATATTCCTTTTTGTACGCTTACAGAGCCAGATAAAGTCCCTTGAGGGTTACACCTCACTTTTAAAGTGGAGTTGGAATATAATTTTTGCATGATATACAGGAGGCATCTATCAATAGTGGTACTTTTTAATTTATTCCAGAGATTACTTCTTGGCTCCTAGTTTCTTCAACGATTGTAGTGACTGTAGATGGAGACATAAACTCAATCACCAATATGGAACAGCTTGAGTTCTGCTCACTTCTTGTGGGCTGTTTTTGAAAATAAGAGCAAACTCCACTCCCTTCTAATACTGATGATGTTACCTAATTTGGTAATGAAACATCTGCAAGAAAACCATCAAGCTTCTATTGATAAAACACTTTTTGGTTAGAGGGACTCAGAGCCTGCTTATATGAGATAGATCCCAGAGGATTTCATTCTAAATTTTTATATTATTTCTGTAAATAAGGAATGTAGAATTATAATGGCCGAGTATTTGATCCTTCATACATCAAAAAATAATAATAATAATACAAAGCTAAGGGATAAACAAATAAAAAACAGATTTGAAAAAAGAAAAGGCTCAGGAAAGAAAAAGAATGAAAGTGTAAGAAAGAGAAAAAGAAAAAGAAAGAAAACTGAAAAAGAATTTTCAGTTCTCTGAAAAAGAAACTTTCTTTGGTACAGATATAAGTAAAGAATTTATCAAACTCTTAATCTAAGATTAACATTTGTCTACATCAGTAGTTCCCAAACTTTTTCAGTCCACCACCCCCTTGGTGTTACAAATTCATCCTCAGTGCCCCCGCCCCCACCCCTATAAATAGCATTGTTCAGAATAGCAGTTTGCATGACCCACTAAGGAAGATAGTAACAGTAAAACTATAACAATTAATTGCACATTTATTCAAAATCCAATTTAAAAATCTTTTGTTAATTCAACAAAATTGTTGAACATGATCCAGTGATCCAGTGATACCAGGTTTTCAAAGTCTGATAGTCATTTATGAAGAACCTTAGTAACTACTAACTTAGTAAACTCAGTAAAATTTAATAACTACTTCACTGTTCAGTAAATTCTTAATGTGATGGATGGGATTGATGAAGTGATACCAGTTTCCCAATGTCTGGTTTTAAGTCACTTAGCAGAAGTCTTAAATCACCTTGTTCAGTAATCTGGAGTCGATTTTTCTGCTTGGAGAGTGGTTGGATGACCACACTGAAACCACGTTCCACCAACTATGATGTTGGAAATGCATTTTGCATCTCTATTAGTTGTTCCTCCACTACCCCAACTTCCTCAGTATCTGAAAATGGATTTATCACCCAATCTGGAATTTCCATCAAAAGAAGATCCTGATATCGCTCAGACATATCTTTATACAGCATGTCCAAATGGCCACAAAAAACTTGCAGATCATCATCTTGTATCCCACCTTTCTCTTCTAGCTCGGACAAGCTCAGAAATTGGTATAGCTCGTGACGGCCTATATTGCACTTGAATAGAGTTAACTTTGAAATAAATGTAGAGATGACAGATTTGGCCTTAATAAGATTGACCTCATTTCCTTGCAACTGCAAATTCACTTCCTTGAACTTTGCAACAGTTCTGATAAATAAGCAATGTCATGCCTGATCTCTTTGAGTTCATCACTAAAGTAATGACTGATGGCCACCTAATCTCTTCACCTCTGCAGGTTCACAAAGATTTCTGAGACCAGTTTTGAATACTTAAATTTCAGTAGTCACCAATCCCAGTCTTAAAATGAGTTTAGAATCAGTGGGAATCACTGATAACAATGAACTACTAGCTACTGGTAACGAGTCCAGTCCAGCCTTTCTTTTCCTTCTGTCCAAGTTTTGCAAGTACTTTTTCCAGGCATATGTTTTATTCCACAGTATACAAACCATTATTGTTAGGGAAAAAAATTGGTCTTCCAAGCAATTTTAAAAGACACTGTCAGAATGACTCTGCTCTCAGCCCCCCTTGTGGCTCCTTGAAAAGCATCCCCCCCACACGCTCCAACACCTGAGGAGGCAGGGGTTGGCTGCAGGTGTCTAGAATTAAAAGGTGGTTTGAATCCCTAGTATAGTCCTCCTGCGTGAGTAGGGGGTTGCTAGATGACCTCCAAAGTCCCTTCCAACTCTTACTGATCCTGGCCCTGGCTTTCCACGTGGAACAGCGGTGGTGGCAACGGCGGCAGCAACGGCGGCGGCAACAGCTCCCCCCATCACAGCAGCCCATCTGGATCCTCGGCAGGGGGGCGGCAAGCCTGGCTGGCATACTAGCCACCCCAGAAAGGCCTCTGGTGACATAGGGCCTGCGGCAAAGCTCCTGATTCTTACCTCTTTCTTACCTCTTTCTTACCATTGTAAGGGGATGGGCTGTGGTGTGCAAACTTCACCGCTGCTTGGAGCTGGTTTGGAAAGGGAAAAAACACAGCAGAATTATGCAAGACATGCCCCACCCTGATCCCTCCAAACAGGTCTCTCTACGGTAGCCTCCACACTGAAAAGCTTTCCTGCTTCTCCTCTGCCTGCATTCTGTTACCGGCTCTGCACCCAGGTAGCAGCTGGTGACCCTGAGGAGCGGTGTCTTATTGGTCTTGGGGGGCTGCAAAGCCAGTAACAGTATGCAGTAGAGCAGCGGGAAGTGCTTTTCACGCCCCCAGCTGCAAGAAGGAGTGAGCGCTCGGAAGAGCGGGCTCTGTTTGGGTAGGTGATCACTGTTGGGTTGTGTAGTTCAGCGAGGAGGCTACCGTAGGGAGACCCATTTGGAGGGATCTGGGTGAGGTGTGTCCTGCCTAATTTGACT
>WNWU01013523.1:0-19144 GCA_012654045.1 Ptyas mucosa
AGGAATTAAGTATAAATTAAAATCCAATTAAAATTAATTAAAATTATTACAATATTAAAAAACCCCTCAACGGGTCAGTCCATTTGATGAAAAAGCCACGTCTTCAGTTCGCGGTGGAAGGAGAGGAGGTCGGGGGCTGTCCTAAGCCCAGTGGGCAAACCGTTCCAGAGAACACTCTCCCTCTGGGGGCCGCCAGCCGACATTGTCTGACTGATGGCACCCTGAGGAGGCCCGCTCTGTGAGAGCGCACAGGATGATGGGAGGATGGAAGAAGATGATCCTGCAAGTACCCCGGGCCTAAGCCAAGATGATGATGATAATACTAATACTACTACTACTAATAATAATAATAATAAACAGATTTGCAAACATCTAAAAACAAGTAAAGTTATAACTAGAAGTCAGCACAAGTTTGTTAAAAAGAGATAATGCCAAATCAATATCATTTCATTCTTTGACAAAGTAACTAAATTAGTAGACCAGTGAAATGATGTGGACATAAGTATAGTTAGAATTCAATAAGGTATTTGATAAAGTAGACCATAACCAGTCAGTCATTTGACTGACTGATAAACTGTACCCAATGAGTAGTCCTTTATGGTACTACATCTACATGGAAGGAAGGAAGCACAAGGTTCCATCTTAGGCCCAGTACTCTTCAATATCTACAGGCTTCCATTCTCCATGCCAAAAGCTTTTGCAAAGGAGATGGAAATCTTCATGGAAATCTCTCATGCCTCTGAAGGCCCCCATTCTTCACACCAAAAGTTTTTGCAAAGGGGATAGAAACCTTCGGGGACATGTTCTCGCACCCCTGCAGTCCCCCATTCTCTACGCCAAAGGCTTTTGCAAAGTGGAAAACGAGAACACGCAATCTAAAGAAAACAGCTTTAGATCTGTATCTAGTTCTCTGCAACCAGAGATTTATTAACTCTTCAATTTATGATTGTCCTGTTATGACAACATTATTCCCTCCTAGAGTGTATGTCCAGAATATTGAGCTTAACTTATAGGAAAAATAATTCTGACTGAACATATTGGGATAAAAATTCCAAAGAGTAAAAGAAGATGAGATAAATGTCTATCTTCTCACATTTATGGAAGTCAGCTGTCTCAAATCTTATACGTGAATTGATGTAACACATGTTGATACTGCTACAGTGCTACTATAAATGCTGATATCTATTATGAGTTTTAATAGGTATCATTAAGAGAAAGGCAAAAAAATACATGAATTAGCAAAAATTGGAAATAACCACACCAAGATATTAGAAATGCCCCCTTTTTAAAGAAAGTTTCATGCAAATAGATGATAGATAGATAGATAGATAGATAGATAGATAGATAGATAGATAGATAGATAGAAAGAAACAGGAGAGATTAACATTTGGAAAAATGAGATTCCCCCGTCCCCCAATTGAGTGATATCAAATTTGTCATATTTTTCTATTATTCATAGAGATGGCACCAGAGTATTTTATGTTAGATTTTTAGATTATTTCTCTTTTCAAGATATAATCTGGTCTTTAATCATTTCCTTTGCATATTTTCTGAAAACAATTTTGCAGAGTGTGGAAAGAAATATTGCACAAATTCCTCATTTTCTTTCTGTGACTGCATATTTTCAATTTTCTGACTTCACCGGGAGATATCCCAGGGAGGCAAACTATGGAATTGAATTCATGAAAGAAATCTACCTTTCTGGATTCTAATTTCTAATTTTCTTTTGTAAAGCAAAGTTATCAACAATTAAAATGTGTTGTCCTTATGAACTGCTTTCAGATTTATCCTTTTTTCAAGTTTGTCCTTTTTGCCAAGAAATTTACTGTAGTAATTAGGGAAGGGACCCTCAGGGTTCAACTTGCCCTTCCTATGAGGTCCTTCAGTTCTGACGTAACCTCTGCCTGAAATGACCATCAACTGAAAATTCAGTCCAATGGCTGCTGCCATCGCCTTCACTAGAAACCAGTTTCTCCCTCCACATTAGCCCTCTGGGAAAATGTGGGGGATGGACAACCACACCCCACCCCATCTGGCTAAATCCAGAAAAGAACCCAAGAAAAACTTTGGGGAGCCAAGAGCTCAGCCAGAAAGTGAGGATTGGAAGAAAAATTCACTTTGTCAAATATGACAAAAGAAAACAAGTTTCTACTCATGCAACATAGAGTTTAACTATGCAAAATGCCAATGCAATTGTGACTGCAACGAAATAACACAACTTCCTACCATGCCTGAGGCAACTCTTTGTCACGCCATCTCACTTTCTCACTAAAGACGCTCCAAGTTTTTCCCGCCAAAATCCCTGATAGAATCCCCTTATTTCCCTTTATTGGCTCCCAGGTTCAGGTGATTCCCCCTGGCATATCATGCAGTCTGGTGATTTAAAGGACCATCTGCTCCTTGCTATAAATGGGGTAATCCCATTTGGAGGTCAGCAAAGTTATTGCTGAAGCACTGAAGATTTACATGGGAAAGCAGGAAGATTTTGTATGATCTGGGCTTGAGGGCTAAGATCCTTCTTGTTATCCAGCTATAATCAAAAGCAAGTTTCTTGGAAAGCCATAAAGTAAGGGTTTCTCAACCGCAGCAGATTTAAGATATGTGGACTTCAATCCTCAGAGTTCTCCAGCCAGCATTTTGAAAATGTTGAATTCTCAGTTCATTTCCACAATGAGACTTGTGGGAGTTGAAGCCCACACAACTTTAATTCTGCTCCTAAAGATTGCTCACTCTCTGTTTTCTTACCACTATTAAAGAACAAAAATTATCTGAAATATATCTAGGAGCAGTTTGGCCTAAAAATTAAGATGCTGGCCTAGAAACCAGGAGATGGTGAGTTGTAGCTCCTTTGTAGACATGAAACTGGCTAAGGGATAATCATTCTCTCCCAGCCCAGTCCACTTTTCGCAGAATAACAGAATAGTCGAGTTGGAAGGGACCTTAGAGGTCTTCTGGTTCAACCACCTGCTAAAGCAGGAGACTCTATACCATTCTATACCAGTGGCTGTCCAGTCTCTTCTTAAAAACCTCCAATGATGGAGCGCCCATAATTTCCAAAGGCAACCTTTGCTGAAGCAAAACAGCCTGGTAAATATTTCCACAGAACTGTCCTATCAGTCATCAGATTCTTCTTCATCTTGGTGACTTACAATCAATCTTGGTTCCTAGAAACAGCCTGGACAAGTCTATGTAATTTTCTTGGCAAGGTTTTTGGAAGTCGTTTGCTCATCCAAGTGGATTCATGACAAAGGCAGGACTAGAACTCATAGTCTCTTGGGTTCCAGTCCAGTGCCTTTAACTACTACATCAAACAAGCTAAATCTCTGTGGAGATTCTCATTCATCCAGGTCATGGTTATCCCAAAGGTGCTTTTTCAAGAGGCAATTGGACTTTCTGGTAAAAAAAAAGTCCAGTTCAGAAAGTCTAAAAGTTCAGGAAGCCCAGTTGCCTCTTGAAAAAGCACTTTTGGGATCAAAAATGCTATTTCACACATTCAGTTCTAGGTTTTTTTAAAGGCATCTTTGAATGGATGTGATGTGATTAAGCCCAAGAAAGTCCCATCTTGCTGGTCATTGTTTATTATTTGATAAAGATCACAGAGATAAAATATTACCACATCTGGGGGGGGGGGGGAATCTTACTTCCTGTTTTTGAGGTTGAGTAAAAGAGTGACAGGACAATTTCAAAGAAAAAGCAAAGCAACTCAAAGTGAAAAGATGATTGGTGGTAAATTCACTTACTCGTTCACTCATTCATTAAACATATATGATACTTTTCCATCATAAATGTTGGAGTTATGGAGTTGGCTAACAGGGGTAATATATAAAGTGATTGATAACATAGCCCCATATCAATTAAAATGAACCCATATCTTAAAAAATAAGCACTGCCTTCCAGTTAAAATGTAATCTGGCAAACCAATCAGTGATGTGAAGTGTTCCAAACACAATAGAATTTCAAAGAATTATTCTACAAGCAGAAGGACTTTATTCCTAAAGAGAGTAATTAATTTTTAAAAAGAGAGTAGTTAATTAAAAAATCCAGACCCCCCCCCCCCCCAGAGACCCAATCTAGTATCTTTCCAATTGAAAATAAAATAAGTTGGGACTTCCCTAAAATGGCATCCTGAACGGCAGGCAATTTTTCTTCTCTCACTGACAAATAGCTAATTATGCTGCCAAAGCTGGCTATTTGGGGGCTTGCTCCCAAAATTTGAATGGGAAGAACTTGGAATGACGCAAGACGATCATCAGATAATCATGAGCCTTCTGAGAAGAGAGATCTTGAAGATTGTAATTCCCAGTAGGAGCATTTGGAGGGTTCGGTCATCTTTCAGCTTTTCCTCTCAGCTGTTTGTCTTTTTAAGCACATCTTTTAATTGCTCTTTTAAAGGGTTTTTTTCCCTTTTTGATTTATACTTTAATAAGCAGGCTGAATTCTGACTTATCCTATAATCCTTGCTGGATTTTAGTGTAGCTTTTTTTCCCCATTTGTTTACTTTAGAGTTCCAGATTACTTTCACTTTTGCCATAAGGAAGTCAGTGGGGAGAGAATTCACTCTATCAAGCTATCCAACTTGATTTATACTTATTTTTATTTATTTTATTTATTTATTTAGTTTGTTTATTTTCTTATAACGGATTTTACCTCAAGGATTCCTTTTTTACTAATTTTTTAAAAGCTCTGGTCTCATTTTTTCTCTCTCTTTCTCAACTTCTGATGGGAAAATTCCTTTTCTTAAATTAATTTTATTGTGGGAAATTTTATCTCAATTTTTTTTTGTCGTCAGTTTGTTACGGGGCATTTGCTTCTCTTGTTGTGAGTGAAACTTTGTGTTTTGCCATGGAGGCTCAGTTCTAGACTATATTAAATGCAACAAAGAAGTAATACTATATAGTATAGTATAGTATAGTATAGTATAGTATAGTATAGTATAGTATAGTATAGTATAGTATAGTATATTATATAGTATAGTATTTCAGTATTTCAGTTATTTGAATTGTTTAGTATTCAGTATAGTATTTGAATCCTATCCTATCCTATCCTATCCTATCCTATCCTATCCTACACTACACTACAGATAGATGGAGAGAGAGAGAGAGAGAGAGAGAGAGAGAGAGAGAGAGAGAGAGAGATTTACAATATTTACAAAAAGAGATAAAACCGTTCGGGAAGTCTTTGAAAAAAGTGCTTCTTAACTTGCAAGATCAATCTGAAAATTTTAATAAAAAGTTGGGTGGTTCAGCAATAGTTTGGAATCAATCCAGAGATAACACCCAGATGTAGATGACAGAAGTTGGGACATGCAGTTGGATGGACTGGGATCTGATCAGTTGCTGCCAGATGTGAAAAAAAGAGCCTAGTCTGAGGATTGCAAGCTTGGTGGAGAAGACCGAAAGGGGAATGGATACAAGAAACCTAAAGATAATGGAACTGATGAGTGATGGACTGAATTTTCTTGGGAAGATGGATAGACTTTGAAGAATGGACTTATTATATTTAACCAGAAAACAATTAAGAAGAGATGCTGTGTTTTTCTTATGGGAAGACTTTCAAAACATGCTGCAGAGATATTTACAATAGGGGCTTATGATTATGGAGGATGGGTAATTGTTGGGAGAGATCCCAATTAAAACATCGAGGAAAAGATTCATTTTTATTTTTATTTATTTTATTTATTTTATCGAATTTTTATACCGCCCTTCTCCTTTCGGACTCAGGGCGGTGAACAGCCAGAATAAAACATATGTATATAAAAGTTAAAATAATTTTAAAATACCGTATATACTCGTGTATAAGCCGACCCGCATATAAGCCGACCCCCCCAATTTTACCCCCCAAAACTGGGAAAACTTGTTGACTCGCGTATAAGCCGGGGGTGGAAAATGCAGCGACTACTGGTAAATTTCAAAATAAAAAAAGACTGGTCAAAAGTGCGAGGACCTATCAGAAATCACTTTTTTCAGCCCTCTGGGTAGTCCTTTTGTGCACATGGACTACTCAGAGGGCTGAAAAAGTAATTTTTGACTGGTCCTTGCACTTGTGACCAGTCCTTAAACTTACGACTGTCCTCACATTTTATGTTTTTGCCCTATCTTGTCACCATGGTGAAGAGAAGCAGTTGTGAAATGAGTGACATGGTTTTAAGAATGCTGCACGGGCATAAATGTGAGGATGGTCATAAGTGTGAGGACCAGTCATAAGTGCGAGGACTGGTCACAAGTGTGAGGACCAGTCAAAAATAACTTTTTCAGCCCTCTGAGTAGTCCATTTGCATAAAAGAAGTCCATGGGCATAAAAGGAGAGGGGGGAAGAGAGGAGGAGGAGAAGAAAGGAAGAGGAAGTAGGGAGGAGAAGAAGGGGAGGGGAAGAGAAAGTAAGAAGGAAAGAAAAGAGGTGGTAGGTTTGAGGAGAAAGATTGCTGTACAATAAAAAAGATGAAAGGGAAGAAAACCAACCCCAAACACATATAAAGATATTAAGATAAAGAATGAATTGTTAAACTTTAAAGAATAAAAGAGAACAAATATGAATAAATAGCAATAATTAGAAACACACATACAAACATACAATGTATTTTCTTTGAACAGAATATTTGGCCGGTTCACAAATTTAAACAGTGTTTAGTCATTTCACTTAAATTTACAATTTCTATATTTCCTTTTTGCCATATTTATTCCTCATCTATTTTTTAAAAAACCAATATTACCCTTCATCCTCATCTCTAATCTTAATCAAATTCAATTTTTCACTTCTATTCTATATTATACCCCTTCCCATTGTCATCTATTTTTATATCAATCCTCACATTGCTTAATTATGTAATAATACAGTTTAATACAAATTCAACATTTTAATATAAATCAATTAGTTATATAACTATCTTTTTTGTATATTAATCAATATGAACATGAATATTCCAATTATTTCCATGCAATCCAATTTCTTACAAATCAATTAATTATATTTACCAATAATAAACCAAATAATTTCCCCCAATATTCTTCCAAACCACAACTTAACCATTTCTGCTTTCAACACAATATACAATTAATAATATCTCAATTATTACAATTCCCTATTTAAATAGAGCTTTTTTTTCTTTTGTGTTTTAAAATCTTGAACTCCCCTCTTTTGCCATTTGCCATAAATTTCCCATTGTTTGCACCAACCTTTTTTGATGAGGAAAAAGAAAAGAAATGTGCCTTAGCAAACAGCAAAGCCAACAAGCTGTTTTAGTTTCGCTTTTGGTTTCAGAACAAGGAGGAAAAAAAATGTGCTCTTTGCAGCAGGCACCTTTTTGCAGCCGGCACTGATCTTATTTGTTTTCTTTTAACCCTGATCAGCTGTATGGGGGGCCTTTGAAGCCCTGCGGCAAGAATTTAAAGGTTTTTTTTTCCTCTAGCCATCAGCTGGAACTCAGGAGGCAGTCCCAATAGATTGGGAGTGGGCAGGGTAAGCAAACCCCGTTCTCCCGCTGTTTCCTAACTTGCAGAGAAAAAGTCATTTTTTTCGTGACCCGTGTATAAGCCTCGACGGCGTTTTTCAGCCTGAAAAACGGGCTGAAAAACTTGGCTTATACGCAAGTATATACGGTAGATTAAATAATTTAGGCCCATATAGTTAAAAGTATTCCAAATTCCAAATTCAAGATTTAAAAATTTAAATATCATTATGTAAAAAATAACATAAAATCAGGCCAGCCCGGCGAGTTGAAAAAGATGGGTTTTTAGGGCCTGACGAAAAGTCCGGAGGTTGGAAATTACTCGTATCTCTGGGGGTAGATCGTTCCAGAGGGTGGGCGCCGCCACAGAGAAGGCTCTCCGCCTGGGGGTCGCCAGCCGACATTGTCTGGCTGACAGCACCCTGAGGAGGCCCTCTCTGTGGGAGCGAACCAGCCGGTGGGAGGCAAACAGTGGCAGAAGGTGGTCCCGTAAATACCCCGGCCCTAAGCCATGGAGCGCTTTAAAGGTGATCATTAAGAATCAAATGAGGATATTTGATCCTGGACAGACCCTCTCTGGACAGACCAGAGAGAATGATTGTGGTGATTTGTGGTAGCTCTTGTAGGTAGCTCTTGTAAACTTTCTGCAAGTTAAATACACTAATTAGATTGTTAACAGAGGAGTTTGAGGTTTAATTCTGCTGTTGGTTCACCTGTTAACTACCCTTTTTTATATACATTAGTTAGATGAGGTCAAATTGGTTCAAATAGACACATAGAATTTTACAAATTTTGGGCCTGCTTCGTAATGAAGCAACTATTATTGTTGCAATACATTTAACAGCATTCAGCTAGGGGGACAATATATCTACTCTTTCCTATATTAGCACAGCTAACCTCATAATTATGCTATCAGAGATTGCTATCAAAATCTCCACATTTCCTGGCAAGGATGATTAAAAAAAAAAAGATATACTTATTTCCCAGCAGTTGTGCACCCAGCTCCAGCTGTGGGTGTGTCTTTTTGCACCAATTGCCCTGAACATATATAAAGCAATTCCATAGAATTTTCTACTCAGAGATGAATGAGTGATCACAGCTCCTCTGAAACCAGAACTGAGATCAGAAAGAAAAATCTTGGCATTTAGAATAAGACTTGCATTGATCTAGAAGGAGATTTTCTAGCAGCCTTCTTCAAAGAGAAGGTAAGATATTCATAGGGGAAAAAAATCTTGTTACTAAATTCTCTTCTATCTATGAAGCTTTTATATACAGCTTTGTTTCCAAACAATTTGATGGAGCCACTTTGAATACCTAAATGTTTCAAAATGTGTCAAAATAACTATATGCTTTTGTTTGTATTGATCTGTCCTCTTCCCTTTGGGTTAGCTCTGAAGTGATGCTGATTATGGAAGTCTGAATATTACCTGTTCATCTTGGTAATATTTCCATACTTTCACTGAACAGAGGTGCTTTAGGGAATAATGAGCCTGATGAGATAAACCCTTTACAAAATTTCTTCCTTGTTTCCTAATATGCAGAGAGAGTATAGGTTTTTTTTTATTATTATTTCCTGCCATTTCTTCTTTTTCCACATCTCAGGTTCTATCAACCCCATTTCATATTCAGACTGAGATTGCTTTTTAACCCATGCAATCCATGATGATCATCATCATCCACAGAATTTTACATGTTTTGAGTGAGCTTCTGCTAATGTACACGTTCTGTATATTTTTTTTTTAAAGATTGTTAGGGAATGGCTATTGCCTAACTGGTTGGGTTGGCAATATATATAAACCATCAATGTATGTTTGCAGTCAAAATGTAATGTATAGCTTTAAGACTGTAATGCTGTATTGCATCATGATGTATTCTGATTGGCTAAGCTCTGTAGCCAACGTCCTTAAGAGGAAGCTTTAATTATGGCTTATTTTCTTATTACATTATTATTGCTACCTCTGCTCCTCTCCGCCTGTTCTCTCTGTATGATCACTGCTTGATCATTGCTACTGATGTTTTACTGATTGTTTTACTGCTGTACTTGTTCCTGTTTGCAACTCCAAAAAGAACTGTTTTATTGCATATGACTACGACAACTGGTAAGAAGACTTTGTTCTTGGAATATCCCTGGGTTGACAATTTAACTATCTTTATCTGTGTATGACCTGGATGGTTTATTGGACTTTGCTTTGCTTTTTCCTAAAAGTAAAAGAATATCACAACTCAGTGTGTCTGTATTGACAGTGCTTACTCACAATCACTCTCAGCCGTTTTCTCAGGTGCACAACCTTGCTACTCAAGGGTTACTCTGCGCATATTCTTAACAAAGATGTTCATGCACATTTTCCCCAATGTAGGTATTTTGCAAGTCCTGTTCCATAACACAGGTATTTTTCTAGTTTCTGCCTGCAACCTGGAATTAAGGAGAAACTTCCTAATAGTGAGGACAGCTTGCTTTCAGAAATTGTAGTTGCTTCAGCACTGGAGGTTTTTAAGAAAAGACTGGACAGCCATCTACCTGAAATGGTATAGGGCGGTGATGGCGAACCTATGGCACGGGTGCCACAGGTGGCACGTGGAGCCATATAGGTGGGCACATGAGCTCAGCTCCGGCACACATGCGTGCAGCAGCCAGTTGATTTTCAGGCCTTCTGGGCTCACCAGAAATCAGGAAATACGCTGTTTCCGGCCTCCGGAGGTCCTCTTGGGGGGTGGGGAAGGCAGTGTTTGCCCTCCCCAGGCTCCTAGAAAGGCTCTGGAGCCTGGGGAGAGCGAAAAATGGGCCTACCGGGCGCACTGTGCCATCGCGTGCCAAAAGCAGGGGGAGCATTGGGGGAAGGGGCGCATAGAATTATGGATGTGGGCACACGTGCGTGTGACCCCTCCCCCACTCCCCACGCTTTTGGCACGTGATGGCAAAAAGGTTAGCCATCACTGGTATAGGGTCTCCTGCTTGAGCAGGGTTTGGATTCGAAGGCCTCCAAAGTCCCTTCTAGCTCT
Organism: Ptyas mucosa; assembly: GCA_012654045.1. Taxonomy (NCBI): domain Eukaryota; kingdom Metazoa; phylum Chordata; class Lepidosauria; order Squamata; family Colubridae; genus Ptyas; species Ptyas mucosa. Next base: position 10,445 of record WNWU01013523.1, read on the forward strand.
ATTCTGACCGAGTTTTTATAGTTTGAGAAAGTAAGCATATAAAATTATTAAGGACAAGTGCAAACAGATGATCAACTTCAGAGTGGTTTAGAAATCACAGTGAAAATGTTCTTAAAAGCTAATGGGAGGCCTGAAAAACAGAACTGGAAAGCCTTTGAATTATATTGTTAAAAAAAATTAAACATGGAGCAACAGATTCATAATCCATCATCGGATACTATGATTCATTTTTTATTAGTAAAATATAATAAACTCTTTCTTGATCCTATTCCCTGCATGCATGCTCCAGAAGATTAGAACATCTTCATTTTTATTTTGTACATTCTTTCCCTTTCTTTTAGTTTAACAAAACCAAATTCCCTCCTCCCTTCCTCCCTCCCTCCCTCCCCTTCTCATCTGCCTTTCTTCCTTCTTTCCTCCCCTTTTCATCTTCCTCCCTCCCTCCCTCCTTCCCTCCCTCCCTTCCTTCCTTCCCATTCATTCATCCATGTTGCTGTCTATTTGAAATCACAATCTTCCATATTCCATCAGAACATCAGATAGGATCATAGATTAAACTAGACACACCCAGTTACTGCAACTGTTGTTCATATGTTAACATCATTGTGTATACATCAATTCCAGAAGATTAGAAGATCTTCATTTTATCTTGTACATTCTTTCCGTCTCTTTTTATTTAACAAAACCAAATTCATTCCTTCTCCCCTTCCCTCCCTCCCTCCCTCCCTCCCTCCCTTCCTTCCCATTCATTAATCCACGTTGCTTACTGTTTACTACTCTTAGATTTGAAGTCACAATCTTGCCTTTTCCATGAGCACACCATATGGGACCATAGATGGAAGGTGACTTCCATGACCGATCACTGCTTTGATGAATCAAGATGATCACATAACATTTTTTAATCAGATAAGCAGGACCAGATCATCACCGTTATCTCAACCATACAAACTGCATCCTTCCATGGTAATTGTGAGGACGGGACTGCTAATCTAGAGACTACCTTGCAATCTGCAGTTTTAGCGACTAAGCCTAATGCCAACTGTTTTGTCTTTTGTTCCAACAGGAGTATCTGAAGCCACAGAAGAAAGAAAAAAAGACTGAAGCATAATGAATATGATATCCCCCCCTCCAACAATAGCCGACTGCGAAAATAAAACCTGTTCTCCGGAAAAAAACGAAGGAAATATTATTTTTGCAATCTTCACTGTGCTTTTTTGTGTGCTGGGAATGTTGGGCAACGGCCTCGTGATCTGGCTGCTGGGCTCCTCCGTTAAGAGGAACACTTTTGCCATTTATTTTCTCAACCTCTCTGTTGCGGACTTCAGTTTTCTCACCTTTGAGCTGATTATCGAAATCCATTGGCTTTTTACACATTTGTATTGTGGCTTTCTCTATGAACTCTTCCAAACGGGCTTGCTGTTAATGTACAGTACGGGGCAATTTCTCCTGACAGTTATCAGCATTGACAGGTGTGTTTCGGTCCTTTTCCCAATTTGGTATCGATGCCATCGGCCGGCGCATCTATTCACTAGTGTGTCTGCTGTCATCTGGGTCATTTCCTTCATTCTCTCTTTAATTTACTTCACAATTGCAAGTTTCCATAAATATGAACTGAAACATTCCCCGAAGTATCAGTTCATTGTCAACTCTGTGCTTTGTCTCCCACTTATGACCATCTCCAGTGTGGTATTGTCTGTCAAAATCTACTTCCTATCCAAAAGCCAAAGGAGGAGGAAGCTTTTGACAGCTGTCTTGCTCACTCTTTTCTTCTTTTTAGTCTTGGCTTTTCCACTAAGTGCCTTTTATTTTATCCAGTATTTTTCAAAGTGTATACATCCCAATCATATGCATTACGGCTACTTATGTAACTGTATCAATAGCAGCATTAACCCTCTGATCTATTATCTAGTGGGGAGACAGAAGGGTAAAACTCAGCGAAACATCAAAGACTTGCTTCAGAGAGTTTTCAAGGAGGAAGAAAATTCTACTGATCAAATGGAAATGGCAGAAGGTTCCAAGATCTGAACTCTTTAATTTCACCATTGTCGTTCATAAGATACAATCATTTCTTTCAAAGCAAGGGCCGGGGTACTTACGAGATCGTCTTCTGACACCAATAGCCTCCCACCGGCCAGTTCGCTCCCACAGAGAGGGCCTCCTCAGGGTGCCGTCGGCCAGACAGTGTTGGCTGGCGACCCCCAGGGGGAGACCCTTCTCTGTGGCGGCACCTACCCTCTGGAACAATCTACCCCCAGAGATACGAGTGATCCTAGACCCCCCGAACTTTTTGTCGGGCCCTTAAAACTTATTTCTTTCAGCTAGCCGGGCTGGCCTGACTCCATTTCGGTTTTAAAGTTTGAATTTGATTTTAATTGAAATGTTCTTAAATTATGGGCCAAACCTTATTTAATTATTTTTAAAATTATTTTAACTTTTGTGTACCATGTTTTTATTTGGCTGTTTACCGCCCTGAGTCCGGTTGGAGAAGGGCGGTATAAAAATCTAAACAAACAAACAAACAAACAAACAAATAAATAAATAAACCCATAATTTCCTTTTTTTATTTAATGGAAACTGATCTCTATACTGATTAATTTGCGCATGAATCCACAATTTGTGCAATTGCACAATTATCTTTGTGCAATATCAAAACATTTTTCAAGTAACCTATTTATCCAGTATCTCCCAACTGATGATTAATTAACTTGCTTTAGGTTCAGCCTTCCCTGACCTGAGTAGCCTTCAATTCTATCTTTGAACTTCAGTGTCTAGCCAGTAGGACCATTGTTGAGAATTTTCAAAAGTGGTCATTCACACCTTTCAAGGCATTCATCATAGAAAGGCCAAGCCAAGGATGGACACATGTAGCCTTCAAAATGTCTTAGGTTCTATCAGGTATATGACCAATGATGAAGGATAATGGAATTCTAGCTCAATGCTATCTGGAGAATCCTATATCTGTAACTCCACAAGACCACGATTCATCAAATCAACTGTATCAAAAAGAGGACGACTGATACAACAAGATCTTATGAAATCACATTTTAGTGAAAAAAGTTGTATGATTTCAGCAGAAAAGAATCAGACTGAAAACATTTTCAAGTGGTAATAACTATAAACTGGCCACTCTTCCTACATATGTATACTATATATTGTGATTGAAATGTGTTTGAATATTAATAGCTCAGGTTGGGCTGTTGGGTTTTTTTAAATTATTATTTATTTATATATTTTCTCTTTATGTACAATAAGTGGTTAGTGAACAGTGTAATGTCTGAGTCAATTTGTTTACATAATAATATTAAACTCTATCTCTATTATCCAACCATCGATAAAACAAGTCCCAAGTTCAAAAATATTCTGTGCCTTCTTTTTCTTTTATCTTCAGTGTTAGTCTATCAATTTCTGCACAGTCTAATATTTTTTTCATTATTTATTTATTTATTTTTATTTATTTTATTAAATTTGTATACCGCCCTTCTCCTGCTGGACTTAGGGCGGTGCACAGCCAGAAATAAAAAACATTCCAACACAAAATTTAAAAGAATTATACAACTTTGGCCCCCAAATTTAAAACATCCCAACTAAAACCCATAGACAATTAAAAATCTAACATCTCAAAATGGGGGAGGGGGTTACGCCAGCCCTGCTTGCTGGAAAAGAAACATTTTTAGGGCACGGCGAAAAACCCGGAGATCTGGTATCATGCGTATCTCCGGGGGCAAATCGTTCCAGAGGGCAGGTGCTGCCACAGAGAAGGCTCTTCCCCTGGGGGTCACCAGCCAACACTTCCTGGCTGACAGCACCCTGAGGAGTCCCTCTCTGTGGGAGCGTACTGGCCGGTGGAAGGCTATCAGCAGCAGAAGGCGGTCCCGCAAATACCCAGGTCCAATGCCATGGAGTGCGTTAAAGGTGGTGACCAACACCTTGAAGTGCACCTGGAAGACTACCGGAAGCCAATGCAGCTCACGCAGGAGAGGCGTCACATGGGAGCGCCCCCTCGCTCCCATAATCCCCTGCATGGCCGCATTCTGCACCAATTGGAGCCTCCAGGTGCTCCTCAAGCCCCATGTAGAGAGCATTGCAGTAGTCCAGGCAGGAAGTGACGAGTGCCTGAGTGACTGTGCATAAGGAGTCCCGATCCAGAAAGGGATTTCTTCTTCTGTGGGTATTTCCTCATTTTTCCAGTATTGCGCAAATACAATTTTTGCTGCTGTCAAAACATGTAATATTAAATATAAACTCCCTTTATTATTTCTCTGGTAATATGCCTAGCAAAAATAATTCTGGTTTATAGTCGATATGCTGCATTAACATGTTTTCTAACCATGTCTGTATTTTCATCCAATATTTTTTGCTTTTGGACCTGTCCACCATGTGTGATAATATGTACCCAGTGTTTGATTACATTTTCAACATTTAGTGGACATGTTTTTAAACATTTGGGCTAATCTAGCCGGTGGTAAATGCCACTTATAAAACATTTTGTACAAGTTTTCCTTATATGTAGTTGCCATCGTTAATTTATAGTTTCTTTCCCAGAGCTTTTGCCAATTATCTAATTCTATGGTATACCCCAAAAATTTTGCCCTAACTATCATCGTCTCTTTTACCTGTTCATCTTCCATTTTTAGGCTTAATAGAAAATAAAGCTGTTTTATGTGATGCAAATTAGTGTGGATGTTGTTTGTTTCTTCTGAGTCATGGTCTGATTGTTAATTGGCTGTTATTACCAAGGTATGGTCTTTGGTTTTAAGTACCATATGTGTGTTGTAAATTAGTGTTGTTGGTTCGGATACCTCTGAATCATGGTCTGGTTTCGGACTGCTTGATTGGCTGGTTGTTGTTGTTGAGACGTGGTCCAATTTCTTGTGAGCTGATGAGTTATGATTTTGTTGTGACATAGTATTCAAATGCTATCTTCAGGATCACGGTTGTTGCAGTTCCTTTGTTCTCAGCAAATGTTAGACTGGATCGATGACAATATGTCTGTTTATTGACTTGTTGGTGGAAAACTCAAGGAATTCTCTTTCTCTGCTTGATTTCACCTGGGGTTCTAGTTAGGTCAAATCTGTGTCCTTCTGAATCTTCATGGATCTTCATGGATGGACATGAGGAATAGTGGGTCCTGTCTTTTGATAGCCAGGAAGCATTCTGGTTGATAGTTTTCTTCCTGTTTGGCCAACGTAGTTCTTTTCACAATTTTTATGGAAGGGGGAAAATAACATTATTTATTCAGTGTACTCTCCCTAAAGAGCTAATGACAAAGCACGGAGGAACTCTGAACTTGTTTAGCTTTCTTATGAAAATGCAAGGGACTATTTTAGACAAAAATGATCTATATGGATCACTGGCTCTGGCTCTGGCTCTGGCTTAATCCAGAGAAAATGAATCTTTCTTCTGCAACTATGATATAACTGCTCATAAAGACAGTTTGAAAAATTCAGGTAGTGAAAGAAGGCTGGTGACAGCCAGTATGCATTCTGATTTTATCATGCACATCGTGCACATCACTCTATGGCTTAGCATGTTGAGTGGAACAGATACTGTGTGCTGTGAACTGCTGCTTATGTGTGACAGGAGTGTGTCAATTCAGTTGATTGTGGTTCCAATCCACAAACCTACTGTGGTTTAATATCATTGTGAGTCACTTTATTGGGTGTAAACAAAATGAAAAAAAGGCCATCTGTAATGGTATGTAGGAAAGACCTTGGGAGATGGGGCAAAGAGACCCGCCCAGAGTTACCTGGAGGTAAGATGGGTGACCTATAAATAAATAGATGATAGATGATAGATAGATGATAGATAGATCTACTAGGGAACAATCAGATAAGAGACAGCCAAGCCCACAGAGGCATAGTGGGCTCAAAAGGAACACTTGTTTCCCTAATATTGGCATCAGCAGGGAATGCCTAGGCAGAGAAGACAGGAAACATGACCAGATAAGCTAATTCTACTTTATTGCAAAACTATGTTAATAGAATATTGACAATCAAATTCTCCTGCCATCTCCTTTACAGCCCAAGAAACTAGGTAGAGTCCCATTTTGAGCCTCTTACCTTGTCCACTGTCTAGCTGCAAGCTACTGTATTTTTCAGAGTATAAGACGCACCAGAGTATAAGATGCAGCTTAGTTTTTGGGGAGGAAAATAGTGGGGGGGGGATCTGCCTACCAGGTATTCATCTGGGTATTGTCCTTAGTCTGGTCAGCTTCAGCACATCAGTTTGCTGGTTTTTTGTCCCCTGCTTGGGGGTAAAAAATAGTTTCTAAGGCACAACTGAGAGGAAGCAACAATGAGAAAAGCAGGCAAAGCACGGAGGAGATCACTTCACTCGGCTAGCGCCTAGTTAGGGCTGAAAAAAAGCTTCTAAACAACAGCTGAGAGTCGGAGCAAAGCATGGAGATCGCTTCACTCGCTACCGTCTCGTTAAAGCACAGCGGAGAGTCGAGGGAGCAGGCAAAGCTGGGAAGATCGCTCGCTAGTGCCTCGTTAGGGCTGAAAAAAAGCTTTGAAAAAGCTACATTTGGAGTATAAGACGCACCCAAATTTTTAGCCTCTTTTAAGGGGAGGGAAAAGGTGCGTCTTATACTCCAAAAAATACAATATGCTGTCTCTTATATGATCATTTCCTAAGTGGCGTTTCTTGGCCTGGTCCCCCACTCTTTCCTACATACCATTATACTATCCATCTTTCCTCACATTGCAGCTCAAAAAGACATGCTGGAGAATTTTTTTTATTTTTTTTTTAAATTTGATTTATATGCCGCCCTTCTCCGGAGACTCAGGGCGGCTTACAATGCGCTAAGCAATAGCCTTCATACTTTTGTATATTTATACAAAGTCAGCTTATTGCCCCCACAAACTGGGTCCTCAATTTACCTACCTTAGAAAGGATGGAAGGCTGAGTCAACCTTGAGCCTGGTGAGTTTCGAACCTGCAATAATTGCAGGCAGCTGGTGTTAATAACAGGGTGCTTTAGACCACTGTACTACCAAGGCTCTTATATTGGGACACATTGAAGGTCTTGGCTTCCCCCTACTTGGTGCGGCCAGGGCCCCCCTCAACCAATACAGGTGTCAGACAATGGGGTAGATGACCAGGACCACAGTGCTATGCCACTGTCCTTTTGTAAGAGCAAGCAAATTGTAAGTAAACAACAAGCTTCTTCCAAACCAAGTAGTCTGGCTGCCTTCTCATTACCACCACCTTCAGGAAAAAAGCTGCAGCTGAGCATGTTCGTGTAGAAGAGGATTAATGCCTTGGTGGCACAGCAGACTAAAGTGCTGTTAAAGTAGCACTTAGCTGCCAGCTGCCTGCAATTATTGCGAGTTCAATTCTCACCAAGCTCAAGGTTGACTCAGCCTTCCATCCTTCCGAGGTAGGTAAAATGAGGACCCGGATTGTGGGGGCAATAAACTGACTGTATAAAAAATAACACTGCTTATGGGGGGCCGAAAGCCCTACTAAGCAGGTATATTCAAAAGTATGAAGGCTATTGCTGAACACATTGTAAGCCGCCCTGAGTCTCCAGAGAAGGGCGGCATATAAATTGAACCAATAAATGCAATGACCAAATTCTCAATTGCTGGAGGCATCCTACCCTCTCTTTCTTTGTCTCTGATTCTGACTATGTCCCTGACCTCAGCTTGCTCCTGACCACTCATCTCCACTGGACTTTCTGACCTTCTGACCTCGACTTTGGTTTCTTCCTTGGCTCTTAGCAAACTCAGAAAGAAAGAAACTAAGGAAGAAAATCAATTTAAACAAGGAGGAAACAATTTGACAAAGAACACGTATATTTGTCAGTCAGATAATTAACAACCAGGCTGAAACCAACAGGCCTCCGTTCCTCTTAAAGAATAGTAAACCAAACAAATCCTTTAAGACATAGGGGTTTAAGAACACAAAGGAAGGATGCCCCAAAGTCCACAGGTACACATATACTGAAAGATATCCTGAAAGGTTTAGATAAGATCATGTCTCCACCAGAGCTGTACACTTATGAAGAGATAAACACTTCACAACACATTCACACGAAGACTCATTTTTCCTATAAATACCCCCTACCTGGAAACTTCAAAGTAGTCTGTCTTTGAGCTCTTTCTTTATGCTCTCAAATAAAGATTCAACCTTTTCAAGCAGAATGTCCCATACTATTCTTACATGATCACCACTTGGAAAATGGACCAGAGTTCTTTTTTCATTGGTATGCAAACACACATTGAACACAGTCCTTCGGGCAAAAAGAAACTATAGCCCAAAATCATAACATAACCATAAAAGTCAGGTCAGAACTAAAAAAATTAAAATAAGCAAGAAAATGGTAAGAGAAGGCCTGTCTGATCTTGATGAATATAAATCACCAGGACCAGATGGATTACATCCCAGAGTTCTGAAAGAGCTGGCAGATATTATCTCAGAACCACTGTACCATAACTTTCAAAAATTCTGGAGTACCGGGGAACTCCCTGAGGATTGGAAAAGAGCTGATGTGGTTCCCATCTTCATAAAAGTGGGGGGTGGGGGAGGAAGAGCTACAGAAACTACAAACCAATCAGACTAATATCAATACTTGGGAAGATACTGGAAAGATTTATTTATTTATTTATTTTATTTTATTTTATTGCAATTTATATGCTGCCCATCTCCCTGAAGGACTCAGGGCGGCTTACAAAATAAAAATTCAACAATAGGAATT
>WNWU01013525.1:0-38383 GCA_012654045.1 Ptyas mucosa
GACCTAAATTGCCAATGAATGTGTGATCAATTCTAAAACCAGGCCCAATATCAGACTTCTCAAGTTCTTATGACTATCACTAAGGATCTTATAATTACCTATCATCTCCCACTCATAACTATAACCATATATTAACATCATAACTACGTAGTATGATGGACTTGCCGGGCTGGCACAGCGTGTAACATGTTCACACTCGTGTGACAGGACTGGTGTTTGTTAATATGATTTATTGGGTTAGGGATTTTCTGTTTCCACTGTTAGTTGTATTGTGGGGGGGGGAGTGCACTGAGGGAGCTCCACCATTGTAGACATTGTACACATGTTGTGCAGTGACAATAAAGGTTATTATTATTATTATGTTGCTTGTATTTTTATGATTTATATTGTTCTGTTTCTTTCCTAGTATGATTTTGATTTCTTATTAGTAACCTATGAGTATCATTAAGTGTTGTATCTTATGATTCTTGATAAATGTATTTTTTTCTGTTTTCTCTTTTTTCCTTTTATGTTTTATTTATTTATTATTTATTTTTTAAATTTTTATACCACCCTTCTCCTGAAGGACTCAGGGCGGTGTACAGCCAACAATAAAACACACATATCCATAAAATTTAAAACAGTTTAAAAAACATATTAAATAATTTGACCCCAATCTTATTAAAAAACTAAAACAACCATTAAAATTCATGTTTGAGCCAGCCCAGCTTGTTGAAACAATAGTGTCTTGAGGGCACGGCGAAAAGTGTGTAGGTCAGGGATGATATGTATCTCCGGGGGCAATTCATTCCAGAGGGCAGGTGCCCCACAGAGAAGGCTCTCCCCCTGGGGGTCGCCAGTCGACATTGTTTGACCGATGGCACCCTGAGGAGTCCCTCTCTGGGGGAGCGTATTGGCCAGTGGGAGGCTATCGGTGGCAGAAGGCAATCTCATAAGTACCCAGGTCCTAAGCCATGAAGAACTTTAAAGATGGTAACCAGCACCTTGAATTGTACCCGGAAGACCACCGGGAACCAGTGCAGCTCACACAGGAGAGGTGTTACATGGGTGCACCGTGTTGCTCCCATAATCACCCACGTGGCCACATTCTGGACCAGTTGGAGCCTCCGAGTACTCTTCAAGGGGACCCCCATGTAGAAAGCTTTACAGTAGTTCAGACGGGAAGTGACGAGGGCATGAGTGACTGTGCGCAAGGAGTCCCGGTTCAGAAAGGGATGCAACTGGTGAATCAGGCGAACCTGATAAAAAGCCCCCCTGGCCACAGCCATCACATGATCTTCTAGAGACAGCCGTGTATCCAGGAGGACACCAAAGAGAGAGGCCCACTCTGAGGGGGCCAAGATCTCACCCCCAATAGTCAGCAATGGAACCAGCTGGCTATAACAGGACACCGGAAACCACAGCCACTCGGTCTTGGAGGGGTTGAGTCTGAGCTTGTTTCTCCCCATCCAGATCCGCATGGCTTCCAGGCACTGGGACATCATGTCAAGGGCATCATTGGAGTGGTCTGGGTGGAGATGTACAGCTGAGTATCATCAGCATACTGATGGAACTTTACCCCAAAACCACGGATGATCTCACCCAGCGGCTTCACATAAATGTTGAATAGGAGGGGCGAGAGGACTGACTCTTGCGGTACCCCTCAAACAAGGCACCTCAAGTTCGACCTCGAGGGACACTGGTCCAATAAACATGTGGCAGCGCTAAGTCTACCCAGAATCCTGTCCACGTCCTCGGGAGTCACATGGTCAAACTCCTCCCACTCTCAAGACCCACCTCCCTCACCCCATCTGAACCTACCCAGTCAGAGTCCAAGCCTTCCCGAATCTGAGCAATTTTGTCATGCAGGTATTGCACAAAATCCTCAGCCCTACCATGCAAGGGGTCTACCCATGCTCCTAGATGAAGTAGGGAACATGTCACCCTAAACAGGGTGGCTGGGCGGTTATCTGCAGATGCAACCAGAGCGAAAAAAATAATTAAATTTTGCCGCTCTAATTGCCACTAAGTAGATCTTAATATGAGACCTCACCAGTGTTCAGTCAGATTTGGAACGGCTGGCCATCCAATAGCTCTACAGGCATCTTTTCTGGCACTTCATCTCCCCCAGCTCCTCAGAAAACCAGGGAGCCAGTTGAGATCGGCACCGGGTCAGAGGCCGCAAAGACACGACACGATCCAAAGCTCCAGTGGCCGCCCTATCCCGGGCGGCCACCTGTTCTTCAGTTGAGTCGTGAGCCAGAGTATATGAGTTCACTGAGAGTATATGCACCAAAAACAAATTCCTTGGCCAATAGGAATCACACTTGGCCAATAAAGAATTCTATTGTATTCTATATAAGGTATCTCACAGGACTGTCTTAACACCTTAGGGCCATGAGTGTCCAACAGAAAGGTCTCTCAATTCAAAAAAGGATGCAATTGGCAGAACAGATGGAAGACAAAACTCCCATCTCTAATCACAGTTATCACCTGCTCCTTGACCAATACTTGTGAATCCAAGAGGACCCCCAGTTTGTGCATCAATCTTGAAATGAGAAATGCAGTCTAACCCAAGATTATGGATCAAAGGTCCTCAGGTGTAGAGGAGAGGCCTGCCAATTGTCCACAATAATGAGTCAGAGCCTCATTGGCCTTGAGTCAGGGTTTGTTCCTCCCCAATCATAGAGCCTCCAGGCATTAGAAGAGGACCACAACACTCTCACTTGTCTGGATAGGGTTGAAAAGTGAGGAAAATATAGTATTGATGCTATGCTATGCCCCTCCTTAAGAATACATTACTGGGTTATCATCCTATCTCCCACCCTCCCATTCTGGGAAGGTTGTTCAGGAGGTGGTCATGCTGCAATTCCAGGATGAATTATTTGTACCCCTTTCAATTGGGATTCAGCCCTAAATATAGGGCTCTTCGCCCTACTATGCAGGATCCCACAGTGCCTTCTCTCTGCTCTTAAACATCTACAAGAAGCCATTGGGTGACTTCCTGTCTGGCGCCACGGCGCTACAGTCAGGAAAATAGCAGGCTCTAACGAGCCCATAAAAACCCCGACTGACAAACCATTGATTGATTGGTCTTTGGACCGACCCTGTCCTGCAGGGATGGGGGGAGAAGAAGAACACCTCAGAAGACCAAGAGGAAGAGGCAAGCTCCTTGGACGCCAGAGGAAATCCTCGAAGTCGGTGGTGGGGGTAGGCAGCCATGGTGGCTGCCACAAAGCCATGGCAGACCGTGAAAAGATTGTGCAGGAGAGAAGAAGAAAGGACAATTTTTTTTGAAGCCGGGTGAGTGACACCAACCCAGGTAAGAAACAACCTAATGGCATGGATTTATACAAATAAGACCCCAAATTTTAAATAGCGGTTAAAGATCTTTGGGGCTTGAAGATTTGATAAAAAACAATAATTGACCCATGATAGAATTTGTTTTAGTAAAATTGACTTGGAAGGATTGGCTTTTAATGAATTAGAAAATTGGATTTCTCTTTCAATTGGAATGGATTGGAGAACTGTTTTTTTTGGGGGGGGGAGTTAACATCTTTGGAAAGTTAATGAAGAAAGACAAACAGATGGTTACATAATAGCTATAGTGTTTGCGGTGACTAAGCGACAATGTGGATTGAAGAGATTTCCCTTCCGTTTGGAAAAGAAATATTCTGAATGGCATTTTACTTTGGATTACTTTGAAATTAACTTTAGACTTATGGACTCTGGAGATTCCTATTCTGTCGCTGGGTGATTTTATGAAGAAAGAAAGAAGAAATACTCTGGATTTATTACAATTGAAACTAACCAGCTTAGCAATAAAAAGGCATGGCATAGGAACAAAAGAGAGGAAGTTGATGTATTATACATGGAACAGATGTTACAAAACCATTAAAGTGACATACAGAGTTTTCAATTTGGACGTATGGATTTTTAAGTGGAACATTTATGGACAGATAGGGAAAGGAAGAAACAAAGTAGATAAAATTAAAATGCAATGTTTAAAAGCTTAAATATATAAATGATTCTTGGATAAAAACGGGAGGGCTTTTGGAGTAATAAAGATGAAAAATAAGAGATGGTAACTAAAATAGAGGATTGATGTACAGGTGATTAAAAATAAAGATAATAAATAAGAGTATACACTAACATGAAATAACTTCAAGAAAATTTATTGTTGGATATAATATGTCTTACTTTCAATTTGCAAACAAATTTCAGATTGGTGAATATTATTGATTAACGTTTTATTGGATGTAACTATAAGATACACAGACTTTAGTAACAAATTGTGATTTAATTCAATGTAAGCTGGAAATGGTTAATATTATGAAACATGCTGAGAATTAATTTGGAAGAGTATGCTGGGAAACTGACATATAATAGATAAATATATTGCAAGGGAATGTTAAAATTTATTTATTTATTTACTTACTTATTTATTTATTTATTATATTTATATACCGCTCTACTCCCGGGGGACTCAGGGCGGTGTACAGTCAAATGATAAAATACATATAATACAAATATTTTAAAGATTGATTAAAATACAATTAAGTAATTTGGTCTTGAACCTAAAATTAAAACTCTAAATTTATGAGATTAAGATTTAAGAATTTAAGAGCAGTTTTAGAAGAGGTTAGTCTAGGCTGGCCTGCTGGAATAGAAACGTCTTGAGGGCACGACGGAAAGTGCAAAGATCCGGGATTGTCCGTATCTCCGGGGGGAGCTTGTTCCATATGGTGGGTGCTCCCACAGAGAAGGTTCTCCTCCTGGGGGCCGCCAGTCAACATTGTTTGACCGACGGCACCCTGAGAAGCCCCTCTCTATGGGAGCATACTGGTCGGTGAGAGGCTACTGGTGGCAGGAGGCAGTCTCGTAGGTACCTCGGTCCTAAGCCATGGAGTGCTTTAAAGGTGGTAACCAAAACCTTGAAGCACACCCAGAAGAACACAGGTAGCCAGTGCAGCTCCCGCAGGAGGGGTGTCACATGGGAGCACCACGTCACTCCCATAATGACCTGTGCGGCCGCATTCTGGACCAACTGGAGCCTCCGGGTGCTCCTCAAGGGGAGCCCCATGTAGAGAGCATTGCAGTAGTCCAGGCGGGAAGTGACAAGGGCACCGTATTTAACGAGTCCCGATTCAGAAAGGGACGCAACTGGCGTATCAGGTGAACCTGATAGAAAGCTCCCCTGGCCACAGCCGTCAGGATATAAATATAAAATAAGAGATGATGGGCACCAACTAAATAAGAGTTTGAGACTTGGAGGAGAATATGTTGGAAACCAGTAAAAATGGAAAATGCTGGAAATCAGCCAAACAATAGTGGGAGTCTTGGAGGAGATTATGCTGGAAAACAGCCAAATATAATATGCTGGAAATCAGCCAAATAACAGTGGGAGGTTCAGAGGAGATTATGCTGGAAATCAGCCAAACAATAGGGGGTGCTCTGGAGGAGATTATGCTGGAAATCAGCCAACTATAATATGCTGGAAATCAGCCAAACACTAGTTGGAGGTATGGAGGAGATTATGCTGTAAAGCAGCCAAAATAAAAGATGCTGGAAATCAGCCAAACAATAGTAGGAGTTAGGTGTAATAGATAATAAGTGGGGAGGGGTGATCAAAGATAAATTGATAAAGTTTAAGAGTTTAAGATTTGATGAAATGGGACTTCTGGCAAGCACCGCAACCGCGTTGAGGATGCTCCGACATCAGCGCCCATTCTGTGGTTCTGTAAAAGCCTCCGACAAGCTGGCCAATGCTGTCAGAAGGCTTGAAAAGTCTCTCCCCGGGCAAATGGGAGAGTGAAGAGCAGGCTGGTGGGGGTAGAGTTCCCCGAGAGCCCCCAGAGGAATCGCTGGGGTGCGAAGGGTGTGGACTCCCCAAAAACCAGCCAAGCAGCTCTGGACCAGGAACAACTCTGCATTTGCAGAGCTAAATGCCGCGACTGCATCTGCGGGGTTTTTTAGGATTTCTTAAAGAATTTTTTTCAATATGCAGGTGAGACCAGCCAGGAGAACCAAAACTGCAAGTATTTAACTTAGCTCCAACTTTTTTATATATTGCCTCCTTTGGAGCTCTTAAAGAAATAGGATACAAAATGGAGATTGAGGCTTGAAAGGGTCTGAAAGTGAAAGTGATTTGGAAGTGCTGATAGAACCTCTATTTGTTGTTAAGAAATGACTTTGTTTTTGTGCTAGAAGGAGGATTTCTTTAAAGACTGTTTTGAGCAAAATGAAAAAATTGCTTCTTTTATTTGACTGCTTTTAAATAAAAAAGAGAAAAGAGAAGAAAGAAGGAAGAAGGAAGGGGGCAATTTTTTTTTTCTTCTAAACTTTAAAATGGCTACAAGACCTCCAGTAGTAAAGACTATCCCCACAAAGGGGCCAGGCAGTGCTGGCAGTTCCCCTGCTCATACTTCAAAAGCCCCTACCCCTCAAACAGAACCACAGGTTTTAACACTTGAATTGTACAAAATACTTTAAAAGATGCTTTAAAAGCCACAGAGAAGAAGCTTACAGCTGTGATTGATGAGAGGACAGAAGGGCTCACAGCAGTGATTGAGCAAAAAATTAAAGCAGTTTCAGATGACATTCTAATACGAAATAATGAAATTAGGAAAGATATACTTTATGCATTTCAAGGGTTGGCAGCTTATGTTGAAATGTTGGAAGATAAAATTGAAGAAGTAAAAGAAGCCAACCAAATTCTTGGATAGTAAACTCGAGGAGGCTAAAGGAAAAATTGAGAGATCTGAGGCTGATTTGACCATGATTCAATACAGAGAAATGGAGTTTGCTTTAAGAATAAGAGGAAGGAAAATAATCAAGAAAACCTGAGAGAAAAGATGGTAGCAGCACTGGCACAGTTGATTGGGGACCAGAGGTGGATTGGCAAATTGATAAGCTATATAGAGTCAACTCATGGGTGGCCAGGCAGAAACATTTACCCAGAGACATTGTAATATATTTCACTACAAGACGTATACGCAATGAAATTTTACAGGCCACTTTTAAAAACAAGCTTCAAGTGGAAGAGCAAGAAGTGATGACAATGAAGGAGATCCCTTCAAAAATGTTAAGAGCTAGAAGAGAGTACTCTTTCCTGGTGGATGAGTTGAGAAATTGCCGGATACAATACAGATGGGATGTTCCAGCCGGTATAGTAGTCAACTATTCTGGAGAAAGATACAGGCTTAACACAGTGGAGAAAGCAAGAGATTTTTATCTAAATGTATTAAAGGCTGGGAGGCCAAAATCACCTGAAATCAAAGGCAAGAAGCAACTAATTGAGGAGAGACCACAGGAGAGAGAAGACTTGATGGCAATAGCACAGGGGGGGATTTCAATTTCGACCAGTCAAGAAGATCTTCTTCAGATACAGTTGATTGATATACCAGAAGAACCAAAGGATCAAAGACAGACCAGAGCCGCAACAGCTAAATGTAAAGAAGAGCTAAAACTGCAACAATTACAGATGGTATCACAAGAAACTACTAAAACAAAAGCTGTGGGAGGAGCTAGACCTAAAGGTCAATTAAGGCATGAAAATCAGCAAATGCTCCAAAGGCTTCAGAGATTTAAGGATGGGAACTAGATTCCTAACCTGGAATGTTAACGGTTTGAATTCACCACAGAAAAGAAGAAAAATATTTTGTTATCTTAAACAATTTAAAAATGATGTAATTTGCCTACAAGAAACTCATATTAGATTACAAGATCAAAAATACTTAATAAATACAAGATTGGTTGTACACTATGTTGCAGCAGCACCAGATAAGAAAAATGGTATAGTTATTTACTTGAAGAAGGACTTAATTGCAAAATTAATTGAAGCAGATGATCAAGGAAGATTTTTAGCAATAGAAGTCCTAATAAAAGGGGTGAAATTACTCTTAGTGGGAGTTTATGCACCAAATCAACAACAGGAAACTTTTTAAAGACTTTTACATGCAAAGCTGACTCAATGGAATTATAAATCATGTATTTTGCTCAGTGACTGGAATGGAGTTATTGATGTTAAAGAAAAGACGGGACCTAAACAAAATCTTTTTACAAGAGCAAAACTGCCAAAATCCTTTTTTGAATTGATGGAGGATTGGGAATTGAAGGATATTTGGCGGGAGAGAAATCCAACAGAAAAAGACTTTACTTTTTTTTCAGATCGACATCAGTCCTTTTCCAGGATTGATTTTATTTTAATAACTACCGATCTTTCCCCAGGGTGAAGACCACGAAGATTTTTCCAAGAACGCTAACTGATCATAGTCCAGTCTGGGTAGAAATGGAGTATGGGAAGGGACCCAAACAATCCTGGAGGTTAAATGAAAATTTGTTTAGATATCAGAAAAATGTAAAGGAATGTAAAAGATTTATGATTTTTTTTTTTGCTATAAATATGCAAAAGGGTACCCCTGTGGAAATGGTGTGGGATGCAAGTAAAGCATATATGCGAGGTATTTTGATGTATTTGAATAATAAATTTAGAAAGAAGCAGGGGGGAAAAAGAAAATTGCTAGAGGAAGAAATAAAGAAAAAAGAACAAATATTGATATTGAATCCAGCAGATAATAAAATTAAAGAGGTAATTAAATTATTGAAAGGACAATTTAACATGTTTTTAGCAGATCAAACAGCAACTAATTTACAATATGCTAAACATAATACATTTTGCAATGCTAATAAACCGGGTAGGTGGTTAGCGTATTTGCTGAGAAAAAAGCAGAGCCAAAGGACAATAGAAAAAATAAAATACAACGGGAAAGAGGTTTATCAGCAAGAATTGATAAAAAAAGTCTTTTTTAGAGTTTTACTCAAAATTATATATGGCTGATAAAATTCAAGATATAGATATAGACAGATACTTACAGAAAGAGAATATTTTGTTAGTTACACAAGAACAGAGATATTTTGTTATCTCTGGGATATTTTAAATCAGCCAATTACTTCTGAGGAAATTATGTCTGTAATTAAAGAACTGAAGTCTGGTAAGGCCCCAGGTACGGATGGTTTGACAGCGGTTTACTATAAAAGTTTACAGGTAGAGATGGTGGATCCACTGAAACAATTATTTAATAATATACAACAAGGTGGAGTGGTATCTCCATCTTGGAAGACAGCTTTTATCTCTTTAATACCAAAGGAAGGAGAAGATCACTTAGATCCAAAAAATTATAGGCCTATATCACTATTAAATATAGATTATAAAATCTTTGCTAAGGTATTAGCAAACAGATTAATGAAAGTTATGCAACAAATAATACATCAAACAGGTTTTATAAGTGGTAGACAAATGAAAAGCAATGTAAGACATATTGTTAACATATTGGAGTATTTGGGTAGGAATAACCAGGTCCCTGCAGCGTTAATATTTTTAGATGCGGAGAAAGCGTTTGATCAATTGAATTGGCAATTTCTATTTAATTTATTGGAAAGGATGAAGTTTGGAAATTATTTTGTGCAATCAATTAAGGCAATATATCAGAGACAAACAGCTCAAATAATAATTAATGGAGGCTTAACTGATAATTTTAATATAGAAAAAGGTACAAGGCAAGGTTGTCTTTTGTCTCCATTGTTGTTTATTTTATCATTAGAAATATTGCTGAATAAAATACGTGGATCAGAAAGTATAACAGAAATTAAAATTAGGCAGCATGACTATAAACTACGTGCATTCGCAGATGACCTGGTGGTTATCTTAACCCAACCAATACAATCTATCAAGACTCTGATGGATATAATTAAGGACTATGGACAAGTATTGGGTTTCAAAATAAATGCAGCCAAAACAAAGATAATAGCTAAAAATATAACGGTAAAACAAAAAGAGGAGATGGAAATTACAATGGGTTTTGAAGTTGTTAAAAAGGTTAAGTACTTAGGGGTTAATATCCTGACAATGAATATGAAATTGTATCAGTATAATTATGAACCATTATGGCATAAAATACAAGTAGAGATGCAAAGCTGGGAAAAATTGCAACTATCCAAGAGCCTTGGATAGTACAGTGGTCTAAAGCACCCTGTTATTAACATCAGCTGCCTGCAATTATTGCAGGTTTGAATTTCACCAAGGCTCAAGGTTGACTCAGCCTTCCATCCTTTCTAAGTAGGTAAATTGAGGACCCAGTTTGTGGGGGCAATAAGCTGACTTTGTATAATATACAAAAGTATGAAGGCTATTGCTTAGCATATTGTAAGCTGCCCTGAGTCTCCGGAGAAGGGCAGCATATAAATCAATTTTAAAAAAAAAAACTGTCACTGTTGGGAAGGATAGCCGCAGTTAAGATGAATGTTTTGCCGAGGTTTCTGTTCCTTTTTCAAACGATACCTAAACTTAAAAATGATAAAAATTTGAAGGAGTGGCACAAAGGTGTAAATACTTTTGTTTGGGTAGGGAAGAAACCACGAGTAAAACAGAGAATAATGCAGGATGCTAGAGAAAGAGGAGGCCTTAAAATGCCTAACTTAGGGTTGTATTATGATGCGGCTGTCTTGTCAGCAGTCAGTGATTGGGTTAATTCAATGGAGGAAAGTATATTAAATATAGAGGGGTATGGCCTGGTTTATGGCTGGCATGCTTACTTACTGTATGATAAAAGGGTAGATACTATTTTTAAAACTCATATACTAAGAAGTGCTTTGTTACGTGTCTGGAAGAAATATCGATATAAACTAAATGATAAGTTACCAATTTGGACAATACCCAGACACATGATAGAGAACATAAGTATAGAGCAAAAACAAGATGGGGTTACATACAAAGAACTTCTATATAGGGATGGAAACGTATTTCAACTAAAAACTATTCAACAATTAAAAGAGGAAAAAGTGATTAAAACATGGTTTCAATATGGCCAGCTACATGCCAGATGGACAGAAGACCAAAAAATGGGTATCTTGTGTCAGGATGAGAACCTAATTAAACAAATTAGAGACCAAAGCCAAAGGCATATAAAAAGGGTATACAATGCATTAGTGGAAATAGATTCAGAAACTGAATTAGTTAAGGATTGTATGATAAAATGGGCTCAAAATATAGGGGAAGTAATACCGATTGATACATGGGAAAGTATATGGGTTAGAAATGTGAGATTTACACAAGCTCAAAATTTAAGATAAAATTTTTACAAAATGTTTTACAGATGGCATTTAGACCCGAAAAAACTAGCTTGTATGTACCCAAATCTGCAGCCCAAATGTTGGAAATGTGATTGCCAGGATGCCGCATATTACCACATATGGTGGACTTGCAAAAAAATTAAGGTGTTTTGGGTTAAAATTTGGTGGATTATTCAAAATATTTTGAAGAAAAAGATTAAGTTTATGCCACAGTTTTTTTTGTTGGGAATAATGATGGATTGTACAGTAACAGAAACTAAACAGAAACTAAACTAAACAGAAACTAAACAGAAACTAAACTGATTTTAAATTTAATAACGGCAGCAAGATTACTGGTGGCACAATATTGGAAGAAGGAAGATATGCCCACCATTGAGGAATGGACATTAAAAGTAATACATTTGGCAGAAATGGCGAAAATTTCCGCATACCTTAGAGATTATTCGAACGAAAGATATATAATGGAATAGAGAAGATGGATCGATTATATTCAAAACAAATATTGGACTAAAAAACTTCAAATAGCTTATGAATGAAATATTTTGACTTTGTTAGTGTTTTATGTGTACAATGTTTTGTTTGCTAGGAGTTAAAGATCTAGGGTTAAAGTAGTTCAATGTATTGTTAGCAGATTATAGTTTAAGTTTGCTGAATATTAGACCCTGTGCTAGTCCTGGGAAGTTCAGGGAGGGTGGAGGGATTGGGGGGGAATGGGAGGGGGTTGGGTATGTGGGAGGGAATAGGGGTGTGTGGGTTAAGGAGAAAGGCGGGGGTGGGAGAAAATGTTTGTACTTTTTATAAAACTTTTTAATAAAAAAAAGATTTGATGAAATGAATCTAGAGACTAAGAAATATGCATAGAACTTTGTTTTATAAACTGGAATAAAAATAGAGTTGTATTGAATTTGAAATTAAGATTTGTGGTAATAAAAGTGTAAGGTAAATAATTAAACTATGAGGTTAGAAGATTGTTAAAATTTATATTTTGATTTTATCTTTGTTAAAAGATGTAACGACGACAATTTGGAAAAGAACCAGATATAAGTTGGATTGACATGGATATAAAGATGAGTTGTTTATCTGGAAATTAAATTTGCGGTGATATATTAGAACTGTTTAGATTAAGATGCTAGAATCTATGTCAAAAATTTTCTCTTTTCATATTTTGATTTTTATGTTTAAAAGATGTAATGGAAATTGTGAATGGAACTTGTTAAAGGAATGTAAGTGTTGTAGCTATCTATGACCGGATCGAGACTTTGTTCTTGAAAGTTATATTTTATGTTTATGTCTGAAAAAATAAAAAAAAAATCTTAAAAAAAAAGAAGAAGCCACCATTGGATGAAATCATCCATCACCTTGGAATGAAATATCATCTGTTTGCTGATTATCTTTGATTGTACATCTCTGCCCATTTGTTAAGCCTTGTCGTAACTATCTTTTCTTGGTGTCCAGAACCAATTGAGATCTGAATGGGGACCAGCAGATTAAAACTGAAACCTAGCAAGACTGAGTAGTCTTAGGTTCAGGCATCCTTGGTGCTTGGAGAATTATCATTGGTTGTGAATGTGGTTGCACTGCCCAGGCAGACATGGTGTGAAACATGTGCATGCTCCTTGACTTGTGATTGTGTTGTGGCCCGCCAGCGGCCTGTGTGGATCGTGGCTCATCCCGATGAGGAAGAGGCTGGTGTGGTGTCACATCAGAAGCCTGCATATCCCATTCCAATCCCAACCCATTCCACCAAAATAAGAAGCCTCTTCACACCAATACAGTTCAATTAACTGTCTGGTTCCTGGCTTGTGTTATATATATATCCAGGCATAATTGCTTCTAATACAGCATTATTTGCTATATTTGTTACATTTGCTCTCATCTCTACTATCCTGCTTAACATTTTAAATATTTTTTCAGTGACATCATTAATGTTCTTAATGGTGGCAGACACTTTAATATCTGGCAAAATAATATTCTTTAGAATAGAAATATCAGTAACCCATTGTCTTTCCAGCACTCTCTAAGCTGTTTACAAAATCAACCAATGCATTCTAATCAATGTACCACCACTGCTCAGTCCCTACCATTGGTTTTTTTATATTAGAAAAGAATGCAGGCCCAGACATTTTCAACCTTTCCCATTATAGAAAAGAATAAATCAGTTATTTTTTTAAAATAATAATAACTAGAATTTTTTTTCTCAAATTCCAGATTGCAACCTTAAATAGACCCATCATCTCTTAATAGTCACTTTTTCCATTTTAATAACTGAAGACCAACTTTACAAGGCTTTGCTCCTGAACCGAAAACTCACCAAATCATTTCTAATAAAAATTAAAAGTTGGGATTAGAAGGGTGCTACATTTATTGAATACAATGACTGTTCATTTCAGGTCAAATTGGTGATGTCTTAGCCATCATTCATAGAATAACTGGTTAATTCTTCAGATATGCTTCTTAGTATTGAAGTTCTTGATGTGGATCCTGTCAGAGTTAGTATTAGAAATTATTACATTTATTCCACTTTTTTCTTTTAAAAAAATCCCATCATTCCAAAAATAATGCAGAGCTAGGTATCTTCATACTTTCATGTGGAAATGTTTGTAAAGTTTATTAGCTTGTGTTTCTCTTTGTGTGTCTGTATTTTCAAATTAAATGTTAATTATTTCAATAGCATGAATCAAATCAATAGGTCCTCAAATTCCAATTTGCAAATTTAAAAAGAATCATGGTGTCAGGTGTGCCTCCGTTCAAAACTCAAGAAGAAAAACCCCAACTCCATGTTTGTAGAGAAAGGTACTTTTACTGTGCATGAACTGAAGCAATGAAAAGAAAGCAAGATCTGAGGCAATAGGAGTGAAAATAACATATTGAAAGTATTCCCAAATTCCCCTCCCCAAGGACCCTGGCTGAATGTCCAATCTCCAGCTCCCCAAGACATCATGTGAGGTGCATATTCATAGGGTCCCATCCATCTGGTATGCCAGAATGGTTGACCTTGACTGGCTATCAACAAATCTATTTAGCTGCGCTGAAGACGATGAGAATTTTCCTTTCTTTTCCTCCCTTTCGGCCACATCACGAGACATCTCCACAA
Source organism: Ptyas mucosa (assembly GCA_012654045.1). Taxonomy (NCBI): domain Eukaryota; kingdom Metazoa; phylum Chordata; class Lepidosauria; order Squamata; family Colubridae; genus Ptyas; species Ptyas mucosa. The sequence continues at coordinate 14,204 of WNWU01013525.1, forward strand.
GCTTGCTTCCCCCACCCAAATACCTATAACCCCACCATTACTATGGCAGCCGATAGCAAGCCAGCATCATAGAGGCTGACATGCGACCCTCCTGCAGAAGAGACTTTAATCCTAGGAAGCAAAACAAAATAAAATGGACGGGGTAGATGCCTCCCAAATGTAATGAAGTATAGAAAATACATATAGAATAATACAATTAATGCTTATCAGGGTATTTGGTGTGGAATAACTGTAAAAGTTTTGGAGCTCTGAAATCTCGTTCATTCAGATTGAGAGGAAGGGAAATATTTCCAAGCCACCAAATACTGTACTTTCCCCTTAAGTTTTCTAGAATCCAGGATCTCTTTGACCTTGAAATGTTTCTCTCCTTCTATGAGGGAACTGGAAGCGGGGTTTGATCCAGGCGAATCAAGGAGGTATGTTCAGTTTCAGTAAACTAACATGAAACACTGGATAGATCCTCCAGAGGGTTTTTGGTAGTTCTAACTGTACTGTGACCAGGTTTACAATTCGTACAATAGGAAAAGGGCCCACCTATTTAGGCCCAGGTTTTTTTGACTTTTGGGTAATTTGGAGGTACTTAGTGGAAAGGAAAACTCTATCCCACACTTGGTAGTCCTTTGGCATTGCTTTTTTCTTATCAGCCTGTTTCTTATGGGCTCAGTGAGCCTCGTCTAACACCTTATGAGTTACGGGCCAGGTAAACTGAAGCTGCTTGATCCAGGCTACCAAGGAAAGGATTTGAGGTTTTTCCTGTGGTAGTTCTGGGATGGGCACAAAGTCCTGACCTGACACCACCTTGAATGGGATAAAACCAGCACTATGTATGGAGTTATTATAGGTGACCTCTGCAAACAGCAGTAAATTTGCCCAGTTATCTTGCTGGTAATTTACATAGCATCCGAGGTAGTGTTCTGTCACAAGCCCCATTTGTCTGAGGATGGTGGGAGGAGCTTAGCCCTTGGGCAGAGTCTAACAACCTTAGGAACTCTCTCCAGAAGTGGGAGGTGAATTGAACTCCTCTGTCCAAAATTATTCATTCAGGAACACCATGGAGCCACCTATACACATGTTGAATGAACAGTTTAGCAAACATCTTTGCTGTGGAAATCTTGGGACATGGTACAAAGTGCATCTATTTGGAGAACAAATCTGTAATTACCCAAATGACTGTATTTCCACCACTTTTGGGTAGTTCAACAAAGTCCATGGATATTGCCTTCCAAGGGGCTCCAAGTCTGGTAACGTTTTGGAGTAAGCCAGGTGGCTTCTTTGCTGAAGCACATACAGGGCAGCTAGTAATATATGCCTCTATATCCTTCTTTAGGGAGGGCCACCAAAACTGTCGTTTAATTAACTAATGTCTTCACAAACCCAAAATGTCCAGCGACTTTTGTGTTGTGGGATTGTTGTAGCACTGCTCCCCTCAGGCTGGCTGGGACATACAACTTGGCCCCCACCCATGCGAGACATCACGAAGAGTACACTTGTTGGAGTGGGATATGAACCACTCATCAGTTTTTAGCCCTTCCTTTAACTGCTTGCTTACATCAGTGGATAAGTTCAGGTCCCTTTTCGCCTGGGCTCTAATGACAACAGGAGCAGCTATCTGCTTCAAAGGAATAACCGGGTTGATTGCTTCCAGACATGTGCTATTGTATTGAGGCAGTCGAGAGAGAGCATCTGCCATAAAGTTCTTTCCCCCAGGGAGGTACCGCAGAGAGAAATTAAAGCGATTAAAGTGTTGTACTCAACGGACTTGTTTGGGTGACAACTTCTGGGGCATTTTTAGGGCCTCTAGGTTCTTATGGTCTGTCCACATCTCAAAAAGGTGCTTCACCCCTTCAAGGAAGTGCCTCCAGGTTAACAGGGCCCAGCAGACAGCAAATCCTCATTGAGGCCATCCTTAAAACATTCCATCAGGGTCTCCTGGGACCACTCCTTTATGTGGTGCACTAGCTCGCGAAACCCCTGGGTGTATTCAGCCACCGATCTCTGCCCCTGAATTATAGTTTTCATCCTGATTCTAGCCTTTCGCTCAGTTAAGGGGTCATCAAAGTGCACTCGGAGGGCCGTTATAAACTGGTCATAATTCCTCAGCAGGGGAGAATCCTCATTATGGAGACCCACCATCCACTCAGCTGCTATCCACTCCAGGGCCATGGTGATGCACTTTATGCGTGCCGCCTCCAGTGTAAAATCCTCTCCACATGCTTGCATATGGTTCCACACTTAGGCTAGGAGGAATCCCAAAGCCTTGGGATCTCCTCCGTATTTTACTGCTAGCTGAGGAACCTTTGGAATTCAACACCTCTGGGGGATTACACCCCATAAAGGGGTGCAGCCACTGCTTGAGTTCCAGCAGCCTGCACTAGCTCTGGCTGAGCTCTCTGCATCTCTTCTGGGCGTGCAGAGCTTCTGCTTCCCGCCCTGGCTGTTCAACCTCCTCATACATAGGCAAGACATACCTTTCATATGTTCTGCAACTTTCAAGGGCTTCTTTCAGGAGGTGCAGGGCTTGAGTCACCAGGAGGTCTTCTTTGTTGGCTTCCTCCCAGGCTGCTTCTCCCCACCAGCATCTGGCAGCTGTTACCCCAGGGGGGATATCCTCCGGAATCTCCATCCGGCCCACAACCAGTGACCATTTGGCCCTGACCGGCTTTTCTTCAATTTGTAGTTCAGACATCCACTCTGAGGCTTCTCCACTGTGGCAGGATTAGGGGGGAGTGGACCCAGCAGCTCCCATGTCCTGCTGGTAACTGCCTTAGTTAGACATTCTTTGCTCAGCCTCCATGGTAGATTTTTGTCCAGGATGGCTGTTAAAGCAGATTTTGCTTAATGTGAGGTGTGCTTCCATTCAATACTCAAGAAAGAAAAACCCCAACTCCATGTTTGTAGAGAAAAGTACTTTTACTGAGCATGAACTCAATGCAATGAAAAGAAAGCAAGATCTGAGGCAATGGGCGTGAAAATTATATATTGAAAGCATTCCCAAATCCCTCCCCCAAAACAACCTGGCTGAATGTCCAATCCCCAGCTCCCCAAGGCATCATCCTAAGTTCATCTTCAGATGGTCCCATCCATCTGGTATGCCAGAATGGTTGACCTTGACTGGCTATCAACAAATCCATTCAGCTGCACCAAAGATGTGAATTTTCTTCGGTTTTCCTCTCTTTCGGTCACATAACAAGACATCTCCACCAGCTTTCTTCCCCCACCTAAATAACTATACATCCCACCCCCTTATTATGGCAGCCAATAGCAAGCAAGCATCATAGAGGCTGACACATGGCCTCTTAATATCTCAGATTTTTACTTAAATGAGGGATAATTTGACTGGCTTTTACTCCTACACTGAAAACTCACCCAAATATTTCCATCTCTTCAAATTCAGTGACGAATTTACTAGAGCTTTAAACAAATGCTTCTAAAATAAAGAAATGATTATAGGAGAGTTTGGTTCATGTTTTATGAACTTTTTCTCTTAATGAGTTGCTCCCTATTGTTTAGCTGTGGTTTACAAATAATTATGTAACATTTGGGAAAATATATGCAGACAAGCAACCCTGCACCGGAAGCCAAAATGGAGAAAACCTCCACAGCCACCATGTATTTGCCTTTGGTGCTCAAGTAAGATGGAACAAAAGAGATCCACACACTGCAGAAGATCAGCATGCTGAATGTGAGACATTTGGCCTCATTGAAACTGCTGGGGAGATTCCTGGAGAAAAACGCTACCGTGAAACTGGCAGCTGCCAGAAAGCCCATGTAGCCCAGGACACAGTAGAACATGGTAGATGAGCCTTCATTGCATTGCAATATGATTTCTTCCCTTTCTGAATGTATGTCAATGTCAGGAAAAGGAGGAAATGTGATGAGCCATACTGTACAGATGCCAGCTTGAATCAGGGAACAAGTAAGAACAATGGAGATGGCCAGACCTCTTCCCACCCAATTTCTCATCCTGGATCCTGGCTTGGTGGCCATAAAAGCCAGAACCACAGTGATGGTTTTTGCCAGCACAGAAGACACAGCCACTGAGAAGATGATGCCAAAGCTAATTTGTCGGAGGAGACATATTGTATTGCCTGGTGCAATGAGGAACTGCAGTGAGCAAAGGAAACAGAGGAGAAGGGAGATAAGTAGAACATAGGTGAGATTTTGGTTATTGGCCTTGACGATGGGAGTTTGGTGATGTTTCAAAAATGTTGCCAGAACCAGAATTGTGCTGGCAGAAAAGCAAAGTGCCAGAATCAGTAGACATATTCCCATTGCTTCCTCAAAGGATAAGAATGAAATTCTCTTGGGAAGACATGAATCGTGGTTCTTATTTGGATATTGACCATCTGGACATTTGGAACAGTCATCCATGTCTAGAATTTAAATATACATGTATTATGTATAAACATACATGCATTTGTGTATATATTGAAAATGCTGCTTGTGTTTTGTGATTATTCTATGAATATTATTATGGCATATTAAATTGTCTTTCTTAACAGCAAAAATGGCACTGACATTATCCATCTGACTTAGCAGTCTTATCTTTGGATTTTAACAAGGCAATTATCTCCAAAAAATTCTACTTAATATTTCTAATGTTATTACTGCCTCTTATCTATTGTATGTATTAGCTATATATTTATCTGGTTACACAATGGAATCTTGTCTTTAGGGGAAGCACCTGCTACAATATCATTTTAACAGTATTGACTCAGCCCTTCATCCTTCCAATTTGGATAAAATGAGGATCCAGATTGTTGGGATCAATAGGCTGACTCTGTAAACTGCTAAGAAAGTGCTGAAAAGCACTGTGAAATGGTATATAAGTCTATGTGCTTATTGATTATTATTGTGAATAATATAAATAAAAATAAACATAATAGGAATGTGTTTCGATCTCTTCATCCATGCTGAATTTTCTTCATTTTGTACATTCCTGTGGGATAAAATGTGTGTTCATATCATATAAATGCAAGTAACGTTCAAGGAAAAGAGCTAAGGATTTGCCCCTTTTCCATATATTTTCAACACATTCATGTGGCACAGATTTTATGGGAGAATAAATAATACACAGTTATAGAAATGACAAAGTATTCCCACTGCAAAGGAAATTGGGAGTTTCAATATTATTTTAATCACTCAGTTAATTGTTTGCTTCTTGTTGTTTGTTTGTTAAACCAGAGCCATAGTTAAATGCTTAACTCTTTGCCTTAAGTCTTCCTTTCAGTTGGTAAAAGAATCCTTCCTTCTGAGGACAGCATAATCTCTCAACAAACAAAATATATAACTCAGCTTTCTGTAGAGCTGTAATGCAATTTGGTTCACGATGCCTCTTACCCTTCTGGCTTGATATTTTCTCTTTGGGGCATGGATGACAATCATAGCAGCAAAATGGCTTTGCCTCCTGCTTTCTTTTGAAATTACCAGGGGAGCAGCTCTCAGTACACACTGAAATAGGCCGTGCCTACCCAATAAGTAAAATAAGAAGGGAAATATTAGTGTCCACTCTGGTGTTTAAAAAGAAGATTTTAAAAATCAGGACTGTTTAATATTTAATTTAGTTATTTATATGCCATCCATCTTATTCATAAAGTGACTATGTGGCTTACAAAGAATAAAAGACAAATATAAAATCAGTTAATTTTTTTAAAATTATATGAATATCAAAACCAAGGAAATGGAAGGCAGGAGAGAAGTTGGTCTTGCCCCCGTCAACCATCTCCAACAGTGAGCACTCTTCTTGGGGACCCAGGACAACCAGCAGAACCAAGTTCTGATATCCATCCTGAAGACCAAAAGGATGGGATTAGTTCCTACCTTTGGTAGTAGAGCATTTCACATTGTTGTGGATCTAAATGAAAAAAGCTCTTCTCCTTCACCCTACCTATCAAATTTCTTTCTAGCAGATAGGACCCACTGCAGCCCCCTTCTTGTGGAATCAGTGGAGTGGGTTAGTTCCACTGATCCTCAGATATCTTGGAACCATGCTACATAAGGCTTTAAAGGTAATAGCACCTTTTATTGGACCCAGAAGCAAACTGGTAACCAATGCAACTTGCACAGCAGTGGTATTTTGTGTGCCAACCTAGGAACCACCAAAACTGTGTGGATCACTGCATTTTGTACCAACCTAAATTCTATATAGCTTCAAGAGCTATATAGAGCACATTGCAGAAATCCATATAAGGTATGAGCAGGGAATGAGTGAAAATGCACAGGGCCTCACAATCCATATAACTATATAAGGGTGCAACTGGTGCACCACAAGAAGTTACACAGAGGCCCTACTAACCATGATTTCCACCTGCTCTTTGAACATCAAGTTTGTGTACCAGGTGAATTTAAGGTAGTGCAATATTGTCTGTAACTAAAGATGATAAACAACAGGATCTTGAGGTCTCCTCAATCCACAGCTACTTCATCTTATGAGAGTTCAGCTGAAGTCCTATCCAGGCCCTTACAGCCTCCAGGCCTTCCTAAAGGGCATCCATTATATTATTTAGAGATAGAGCTATAAAGCTGAGTATCATCTACATACTATGGTATCTCAACCTTGGTGTCAGATGATCTCATCCAGTGGTTTTATGAAGATGGTTAAAAGGACTGGAGAGAGTACAGAGCCCTATGCCACCTCTCAAAGAAGTAGTTGTAGACTGGACCTCTTACTCCATATTAACACTGGCTACAAATGGCCTTGGAGAAAGAAGCCAAACTAGTGAAGTACTGCACCACTGAGTGCCAAATCCTGCTGTTGCCCCAAAAGTATACCATAGTCATTATATAGAAACCCACTGAGAGGTCAAAAGTATCAAGGATGGATGCACTATCCTTACTCCATTCAAATATTATCCATAACCTTGACCAATGCTGTTTCCATTGCATCCAGCCTGAAACCCAAGCTTGAAACTTTCAACCAACTCACACAACCCCCCAACCAGCACTTCACCTCCCAGTGACATGACCACCCCATCACAGGACCCATGACAAGATCTTCACTTGACACACCCACCTCTGACCCATCACAAGATCTACTGACCATTAATGTTTACTGTTTTTCATAAACCTAATTTTTATACTGCCTTTAATACTTCCCAGTTATAGACAGATTCATACCAACTGAAAGAATCAGTCTTTTATCTTCTTTCTCTGTTATAAGGTATAGAGCTGTCATTTGGATACAGGGGTCCTTACTATTTTTTAAGTGACTGCTCAAAGTTACAAAGAACCTGAAAAAAATATTAATGACTGGTCTTCAAAGCTCTGGCTATTGCAGTGTCCCCATGGTCATGTGATCACCAATTGTGACTTCACAACTGGCTTCTGAGAAGCAAAGTCAATAGGGAAGCTGGCATGAAGTTGCAAGAATTAGCAACAAAGTTGCTGGCTCCAATTATGGATGGTAAGAAAGTATCATCCCAGACATCCAAACAAAATCATCAACATTCAGAACTTACTTGGTTGAAAGTGCTAGGCCACGTGATGGCTTCCTCATGAATCGTGAATATTTGGTCTTCAGCAGCCGAGGGATCCAGCTTCCCAACTTTCACTCGATGCAATGATTGGTTGGGGAATGTGACCCAGTTCTCAATATCCAGTCCTGTAACCAGCTCTCCTTTTTCGTCAAAGGAAATTTCATCCCCAGCACTGTTGTTAAATGCAATGCTTTTCAAAAAGAAATGAAGCTGAATATAGAAACAATTGAATGTATTTGTGAAAAAGAGAAGACAGGGAGAAAGCATGGTTAAGATACATAATTATGTGACAGATCAAAACAATGAAAGGGATTATGTGCAATGTTCTGATGGGCCACCAGATACATTTGCTTACATGGCATTATTGATAAAAAATTATTTTACCATAGTCTACAACTAAAATGCATACTAAAAAGTAGAGATATCACCCTGTCAATAAAAGATGGACTGTAAGAAAGGCTGAGTGCCAAAGAATTGAGGCCTTTGAACTATGGTACTGGAGAAGACTCCTGCAAGCCCCTTGGACTGCAAAGTGATCAAACTGGTCAGTCCTGTGACGGTTCTCTAGGAGAATTTAATTCTCAAAAATATACCTAATTGGGTAGGCAGGTGTTATTTATCATGTAAAGATGGTAACGTTTGTACTATTATTTTGCAAGTACTAAATAGAAATTCTGCCCAGCTATTATTAGAGATATGCAAATGAGTGAAGATTCAGATACAGAATTATAGATCTACAAATAATATAATAGGCACAATTATTGCAGCTATAATTGTAGCTTGCTGCATTCCATATCTAGATATCTGAAAAAATCTAACCAGTCACTTGGTGGCAGTAGAGAGACACAGAAAGGCTTTTTGCTGCTATCTAGTGGTTGACTGAGTTTTTACAAAGATAGCAACCCTAAAAAAAAATAGCACCAAGTATTATTACGAAATGCCAGAATTGTGAATGAGGTTTAGTCATTGGAACTGGGTGTCTGAATGTTTTTTCTATTGCTTCCCTTTTCTTGCAACCAAGCAGTTTTTGATACTTTCTCTTCTGGTGGAGGAGGTCAAGTTCAGCAAATATTTAAAAATAATAAGTGGTAGCAAAAGGAGTTTTTCATGTTAACAAATATCTAGTGCAGAGCTGTCAAACTCATGGCCCATCCGAAGGGGGGGAAAGTCACGATGCATCATGTGATGACGCTATGATGATGCAAGTTTAACACCCCTGACCTAGTGAAACAATAGCTTTGGATTGTGCAATAGTTGCTTGAAAGTACATTATTATTATGGGATACATGCTGGTGGAGCTCTTGGGTAAGGGTGTTATAATTTTTCTTGAGTGCATCAGAAGATTCAGCTTATGGTGGGGATCTGAGGTAGCTTAGTTATCATTTGATTTAGAGGGGAGTTACTTGGCTTGGCAGAAAGTTTTTCCTCAGTATGGGTGTCTTGAATGAAGTATTTTAATGGAACAGGATTGACAGGTGATTGATGTTATATTACTAAAACCTTGGCAAAAGGAAGAAGGTCTCTAAAGATTATTACCTAATTAATAGCCAGGCACATTTTTGTAATTATTGATTTCTGAATTTTATATATTGAGTGTCCAATCCCCCAATGAGGACTCCTCCCAGGTCAACCAGTACAACTTGGTTTGCAACTTAAGTAACCAACTAAATAAATAAATAACTTTATTGTCATTGTACGTGTATACACAGTATACCCCAAACACACTCCCACCCACCACAATTCTCTACAACTAAACCACCCAAACATCCACATAACAGACCAAGTTATACTGTCCAACAGCTCACTGATGGTGACCCTTTAGTTCATGGTTGAGTGCAATTATAGCTCTACGATAAAAACTATTCAGAAAACATGTAATCCAAGTTTTAATTGTTCTGCAACAGTCCAATTCATCCCACATGCATCTGATCTGGGGTTTCTGCCACATTGGGGGCATTAAAGTATTTATTATCAAAAGGGCATAATAGCTACATTGGATTAACACAATACAACTTGAATGAGGAGAGGGACATGAGTATGTCTTGTAGAATAGTGGAGTTTAGGACTCCAGATCACTTTTTGCTCTTCAGTGCTAGTAATGTCCCTACTGCAAATTAATGTAATCCATTAAATATCAGTTTTTTAACAGTTTATCAGCAATATATTTTCCTCACTAACCTGGTTTCAAGGTTAAAAGGGTTCCTTTATGCTGGTCACAGGGTGTTATATGCCCCCAAAGGATGGGAGTGAAAGAGAGTGGAATGGATCAGATATTAGAATAAAGTTTATCAGGTGAGTGATGGTAAAGGAACAGAACTGGAAATTTGGTTTCCATAAGAAAATCAAAAGAAAGTTTTGATGTGTTGTTATTAGAGTATCTCCTCTATGCTAATGGGACTGTCAATGTCTCTCCGTGTCCACTGGCAAGACTTTCTAAGCTAATTTAGCTAACTGGTTTTCAAAGAAACTATTTTAAGGGTATTCCTGAAGAATAGGAATCTAAGGAGCAAATTGCTCAGGAAAGAACTTAGAGAAGAAGTGAGGTTGGAAGACTAAGGCAGGAGACACAAGAGAAATTCCTAACTTTCTATTCACAGAACAATGTCACTTCTAATTCAAAATTCATATCTCATTTCCCGCATTATTTAACTCTTGAGAAAATTACCTGCCATGGCTGTACATCCTGAAGATTAGGTTTCCTGCCACTCAACCTTCTCCTATGTGGTTGTTCAGCCACCTGCATGGCATGTAAAGCATGTGCCATAGCATACACTGCATTGTATATGCTGTAACTGGGACTGGTCATCCTCATTTCAAAAAAAGCCCCAGGAAGGCTCTCCAGTTTCTCCTTCCCAGTGCAGATACCCACAGTTTCCTGATTCACAAACGAGTCTGGAAAAACACAGCCAAATGCATGTTCCCATACATCTTTAATGAAACCATCTTGGGGAAAGAATGAGAAATGGTTTTTTGTCTGAAGAAAATATTGGAATCCTTCAACCTCATTTGAGTAACCTGCAAAGGACAATGCACCATGGAGGACTTGTATGTCCCAGCTTTTCTGATAAAAGAATGATGCAATACTGATTTGGGAAGCCACAATCCACACTGAACCTTTTGGCTTTATAGAAACCATTTCCATTTCAGGCAAATATAACAACCATCTCAATTCTAAAACATATTTATCATTGATTATCATAACATTAGCTTTGCTGTTAATGAAACGATGAAATATCTCCACAAACCATTTCAGACCATTATCCGCATTGCTGATATAAATTGTCCTGAGCTGCTCTAAAAACGCAATGCAAATCCCATGGAGAGAAAACCATGAAAAAATCAGTTGTTCAAATTTTGCTCCACCATTTCCTTTCACAAGAATTCCAACCCAGGACCATCTGAAATGGACAAGTAGGTGAAGAATCCCCCTATAATTTAAGTCTTCACCTGGAACCATGTGGTAATAGAAGGGGATATCAGTTTTACCATTCATACTTGGAGGAGGGCCATATAGGAACTATAGGAACAAAAAAATAGTCAGAAAAATGGTTGATAAAACTAATATGCATCTTCTTCAAATAAAAAGTTCTGAAATGTTTCAGGATATGCCTTCACACTATTTATATGTTTGAAATATTTGTGAGAGTAGGTTTGTATTAAATGATTGTTGAGTTCCCCTTCATCTGCCCAATTGAATGATTCTCTCTATCCTCTTTCTATTGAATTTGCAGATTACTTCTTTTTCTTTTACAATAAAAAAATTGCCCTTGAATGTGGTTCATATTTTTGTAGAACCACAGAACATTTTAAGCATCTTGTGTTGCAGTCGAGATATATGGATCTGTGTGTGTGTGTGTGTGTGTGTGTGTGTGTACACACACACACACATACATACAAAATATTTCTTGTTTGATCAGCCTTGCTTCAAAAAATACAGTGACTAGATGAGGAGGGGAAAGACCCAGGTTCAAGTCCATGTTAATCAAGGAAAGAGTGAAAGATAGAGCAGTGATTATGGGCAGATGATGTTTAGTCTTAGCTAAAGAAGCTCACTGTGTAACTTTGGCCTTTCACACTGGTAGTTGGAGAGAAATATAGGAGAAACACTATGTGTAACTCCATGAACATCTGAATGCATCTGAGTCTGACAACATAAATAAACACAAACAGAAAACTTACATCTTTTTTTGTTCATCACAATAACAAATTCCTTGAGAGGGAATCCAAAGCTCCTACACAACAGGGAATGATTATTACTTGTTAATTTTTGAAATTGACCTATTATACCAAATTCTGATATTAAATTCACTTTGCTTTCTGCTTGATATATACATTTCCTTAAATATGCTTCATAGTTAAATGTATACTAAATTAAATATATCTTAATGTCTTGCAATCAATCCATCTCAAAATATAAAGCAATGTATGGACAATTTAAGATTAATGAATTTTACCTGGGGAACCTTATAAATGCGTAAAATGTCTTCAATAGTAAAAGAATATTCAGGATCAAGAGTTCCAAGAACAGATACGAGATTGTTCAGGATGCCACATTTGTAATTGGGAATTAATTGGTTCTGACTGGAAAAAAGTTCCATTGTGGCAAGATATGAATACTCTCCACCATAACTATCGTATATTCTGAAGCCCAAGGTGATGTTTGGTAAGAGCTGGAGGTCCTCATTGATCTTCTTCACAGCAAATGTCAAGCTTAAAATATGGTGATAAAACTTGATCAGAACTCTGCAATGGCAATTAGAAGCTGTATCAAATAAAGTTCTGTGTCTAAAAAGGGCAGTGAAATGTAATTCCACAAGAATAATGTTAACTGATTAATTAGTTACTATTCAATTTTCAGTAGAATCGTTGTTAGTTTTTCATGAGTGTATTTGTTAAACAATTTTGATTATATGATACTGAGCAAAAAAGATTTTGATTTTGGCTTTGGCTTCTTTTACCTTTTCTTAAGAGAGTATCTAAGTCCTGTTCCAGAATCTACAAAAGTTATTATTCTTTTAACAGCAACACATTACCAGGTACAAAATATGTTGTAGCTCATTATATTATATCTATAGTAAATAATAAGCACTTTAAATACCCATAATATGCAAAAGCCAGTTTAACTAAATCCAAATATTTCTCTATCTTAAAAACATTTTTTTTACAAAAGCACAATATGATTTTTAGTAATCAAATTATCCCAAGCCATTTATTTCTTACCTCCCAACTCCAAAAACCTTCAATGCATAGTCAGACAGGCAAATTTATTTATTGGTATTTTATTTACTAGGGGAAAACATGCTGCGTCTCTGACTTAACAGTATTATTTTAATGGTTAACTATAATTTTGCTTTCTTTGAGACACAGTTTTAAAAACTAATGTGTAATCCACTGAAATATGTAAAATCTGATATCATGAAAGACTAAATAATTATTTGATCCCCTCCCCTTTCTTCAAGGAACACAGAGTCTCACTATTGGTTTCCTTTAGAAAGCACAGTGAAAACATATATGGGTTGAAAAGTATTACTTCATTTATATTTTAAAATGTATACATGCAACATTGGGATTAACTATAACACAGAGAATAAGTGTACAAAAGAATTTCATGTACATTGCTATAATAATACAAAGAAAATAATAATAGTAATAATTACAAAAGGCAGTTTTACTCGGAACAACTTGCATTCTGAAGCAATGCTTCTAACACCATCAAACATCTGTCTATCTCGCTCCTTGGGAACGACTTGATAGGCATACAAAAATGCACAATCCAATATGAACATTTGATTGTGCAACAAGCTACTACTACTACTACTACTAATAATGATGATGATGATGATGATGATGATGATGATGATGATGATGTCTTACAGTGGTTCACCAACAGCAGAATTCCTGGGATCCTCTTCAAAGTGTTCTACAACTCTACTTATGAAGATGAATGAAGTAATACCACCAATGATGAGGTCACCTGGTTGAAAATATTTGTGAACAATTGGAATAGTGGCTTGGATTCTGCATGTTATTGTTTGAGGTTTGCAAGACACATGTGGCAATAATAAGAAAAGAACCAATATCATCATGGCCTACTTTACAAGCTTTCTACAATTTCATGTAATACTTAAGAACTTCCAAGAATAGACAATAAGTAAATTTGTCTATTCCTCACATAACGTCCATTAGCTTCTGAACGCTGAATCATTCTGAGACATCATTCAAATAATGATCTTACTTGTCCCAAACTCTAAATACATGTTTTTCAAAACATACAAAATAATTAAACTGTCTGTTTGTGAGGACTTTAAGAAGCAACATGGTCAATAATAATCTTTTTGATAATTATAAGGGAGGTTGAAGAAAAGTGCAACCTTGGAATTGCCATTACTCTGTAGTATTAAGAATATGCTCATCTATTTTGAACACAGTACTAGGAATTCCATCCATTAATCAAACAACAGGTCTGAGACGTGACAACAATTTTCAAATATTGCACAATATGTGAGATGAAAAATGAGGGACAACCAGTTCTGTGGGCGTGGCTTGGTGGGTGTGGCTTGGTGGTCATGTGACTGGGTGGGTGTGGCCAACTCAACATCAATCACGTCAAGGGGCGCTTTGCCCAGACCCTCGCCTCCCAGCCACTCCTTGTCACCCCTGGCCTCAATGTATCTATAGTTCTGTAAAATGTTCACTTTTTTCGACTTTATTATCTGCATCTACATACTATAGATGTACTTTCATGGACCATTGAAAGGAGGAAATGGCTCACATGCTTTGCCCAAGAGTGTGATAGGCAACAGGCTTTTAAGGGGCTGCCACAAAGAAGGGGGGGCAATATATTTTCCAAAGCAGCAGAAGGCAAAACAAGAAGCAATGGATGGAAACTGAACAAAGAGAGAAGCAACCTAAAACTAAGGAGAAATTTCCTGACAGTGAGAACAATTCATCAATGGAATGCTTGTCTTCAGAAGTTCTGGGCACTCCAATGCTGGAGGTTTTGAAGAAGAGACTGGACAACCATTTCTCTGAAATGCTATAGGGTCCCCTCCAAGGTCCCTTCTATGTATTATTCTGACATCTTTCCCAGGCCCTCCACTCAGTTTTCCTGCCTGAACAGGCGATTGGACTAGAACAGAGGTCTTCAAACTTGGCAACTTTAAGACGTGTGGACTTCAACTCCCAGAATTCTCCAGCCAGTTATGCTGGCTGAAGAATCCTGGAAGTTAAAGTCCACAAGTCTTAAAGCTGCCAAGTTTGGGGGCCCCTGGACTAGAAGATCTCCAAAGTCCCTTTAAGCTCTATTATTCTGTTATTCCTAAACTAAATAGCTAAGACCAGTGGTGGGTTGCTACCAGTTCTCCCCACTTCGGGAAGATTGTGCGCAAAGCGTGTGCACAAAATGAACCGGTGGTAATACCAGTTAGAACCCACCATTGGCTAAGACACTCATTGGGACCCTATCTCTTTTGCTCCCTCTGGACTAATGAGTTAAAGAGCTGGTTTAGACATTCCTTTTAATAATATTTTTAGAAACCTGAAGTTCAAAGTTCTTCATGTCTCCTTACCCTGAAGACCCCATTTCATTTGGAATTTAATCCCAAACTGATTGCTCTTTTAGCATTTCCCTTGACACTTTTCCAAAATGCACCCCCAAGAAGCCACATCTCTCTCCCTCTTCCTCACACACACACACACACACAGAGGTTGGATTGGATATCTCTCTCTCACCCTCCTTCCCTCTGCTTTAGGCTTAGAAAGTCTGCCAGTGCGGCTCCTCATTTGGCAATGCTTAAGGAGAATTAGGGGCTAGAGACAATTGACATTCTCATCTCTGCTACAGGTGAGGCTCTCAGAAAGACTTTTTGACAGGCATGCAATGCCTCTCAGCACTAATGAGAGATGCAGCTCTACTGTCCAGGAGAGGCAAAGCATCTCATTTTGTACAAACCATCTGCTGCCGGTGGATATGTGCTATGGGTGACATGGGCGGGTCCATCCAGGGCACGGAAGTTGTGCCGCTAGCCTGGCAGCCCAGCTTGAGCCATGGGGTTTTTTAAAAAAATATTTTCCCTATGGTGGGGCCAAAAGGGGAAGTTTGCCTCTGCCTACATAACTAGGGGGAGACTCTCCAGAGACTCTCCACCCCGCAAAAACCAATGGCTTGAAAGCGGCTCCTCTGCCACCTCCCATTCCCCTGCTGCCTTCTCCAAACACCTCCAGGAAAAGCCTGGAATGCAATAAAGCCTACCAATTCACCTCCTGCTGGCAGGCTGGCTAATGGGGTGAAAGGAGAGGCGGAGGAGCCGATCGGAGCCTCCGAAAGAAGGGGGCTGAGGGAAAGTGCATGCACTACAACATGCTGCGGATGCCCTAGCTCGCCCTTTGCCAGGCTTCCCTCCTCCCGCAGTCTCCTCAGTCTTCGCTCGTGTTCTCCCTCCCTACTCTAGCTTGGTTGCAGGTGGAGCCACATTGCCTTTTGCAAGCCTGTTGTTGGAGAAGCTGGGTGCCGGTGAGAGCTGACTTTCTGCCTAGCTTTGTCCAGCTGTCAGGGAGGGGGCATGGCTTCCCCCCCATGCCCCCGTCCATTCCCCCCCCCCCCCCCCCCCCCCCGGACAGCCAGACAAAGCTAAGCAAAAAGCCAGCCCTCATCAGCACCCAGCTTCTCCGATAGCAGGCTTCGAAAGGGCAATGTGAGCTTCTACCATCAACCTAGACTGGGGAGGGAGAGAGCATGAGCGAGACAGAGGCGCTTCCCTCCAGCCTTTGCCCAAAGCCCCGCGCTGCACCAGGAGGCTGAAGTTTGCATTTCTTCCCCACTCCATCCCACACATACCTTGGCAATGGGACTGTTTCTCTCCACCCCCTTTTCCAGCTGCTGGATCAGAGGGACAAACCTAGCTTTGCTGCTCATTGCAGCTAGGAATCTCAAAGCCCAGAATGAACATTTGTGCTACAACCAGCCCCTAGATCGGCCTCCTGCAAACTCTGTCGAGGAGTCCGGCTGAACTTTTGCGCACCACTTGCTGAGGCGGAGGGTGGGGCTGGAGCTAATAGGTAGCCAAACTAAATGCCCAAAGGACCCCATCATCAGGAGTCCTGGTGCCTCAGTGCCTCAGCTGGGCTTCTCGGAAGACTACGGAGTTTGCAGGCCACCTGCCTAGCTAGCAGCCAGATTGGCTGCAACATAAGCATTCATTCTCGGCTTCATTTGAGATTCCTAGCTGCGATGGATAGCAAAGCTAGGATTGACCCCGGCCAGCTTTCTCATTTAGGGAGCCTCTGCTGATTGGGAGGGCTGCACAGCAAGAGAAAAGGCATTACATATCAGCCTCATCCGAGGCAACTGGCTGGGAGGGGCAAGGGGTGTGGCCGGGCATGATTAGCTACCGATTCGGGCGAACCGGTGCGAACTAGCTGAATCCCATCACTGAGGGACATAAATTACTAATGGATGTGTGATTGATTCTAAAGCCAGGCCCAAGTTGTAACTTTCACATTCATTTTAAAAATACTTTTATGTCTTCATGCAGACAGTAGCAGTACCTGATGTTATTTCATTTTAATATCAGACTTCTTAAGTTCTTATGACTACCACTAAGTATTGTATCTTACGATTACCTATATCCTCCCACTCATGACTATAACCATGTTGTTTGTATTTTTATGATTTATATTGTTCTGTTGTTTCCTAGTATGATTTGATTGCTTATTAGTAACCTATGACTTGCTAAGTGTTGTATCTTATGATTCTTGATTAATGCATTTTTCCTCTTTTTTTCCTTTTATGTACACTGAGAGCATATGCACCAAAGACAAATTCCTTGTGTGTCCAATCACACTTGGCCAATAAAGAATTATCTCCCCTCCCCTCCCCTCCTCTCCTTTCCCCTCCCCTCCCCTCCCCTCCCCTCCCCTTCCCTCCATTCCATTCCATTCAAGGTATTTCACAAGACTGTCTTAACACCTCACAAGACTGTCTTAACACCTTAGGGCATGCTGCTTCTTGACCAATATTTGTGAATTCAAGAGGATTTCTAGTTTGTGTATCAATCTTGAATTGAGAAATGCAGCCTAACCCAAGATTATGGATAAAAAGTCCTCAGATGTAGAGGAGAGGGCTGCCCAATGCCCACAGTCATGAGTCAGAGCCTCATTAGCCTTGATTCAGGGTTTGTTCTTGTCCTCCAGTCATTGAGCTTCCAACCATTGGAACAGGACCTCAACAGTCTCACTTGTCTGCATAGGGTTGAAAAGTGAGGAGAATATATTATTGATACTATGCTATGCTATGCCCTTCTTAAGAATTCATTACTGGATTGTCATCCTATCTCCAACCCTCCCATTCTGGGAAGGTTGTTCAGGAGGTGGTCATGCTGCAATTCCAGGATGAATTATCTGTACCCCTTTCAATTGGGATTCAGCCCTAAATATAGGGCTCTCAGCCCTACTATGCAGGATCCCACAGTGCTTTCTCTCTGCTCTTAAATATCTACAAGAAGCCATTGGGTAAAATTATCCATCACTATGGAATGAAATATCATCTGTTTGCTGATTATCTTCTATTGTACATCTATGCCCATGTGTGTTAAGCCTTGTCAAAACTATCTTTTCTTGGTGTCCAGAGGCAATTGAGATCTGAATGGGGACCAACAGATTAAAACTGAAGCCTAGCAAGACTGAGTAGACTTAGGTTCAGGCATCCTTGGTTCCTGGAGAATTATTATCATTGATTGTGGATGGGGTTGCACTGCCCAGACAGAAATGGTACATAATGAGGGCATGCTCCTTAACTCCTTTCCTGTCTTGGAACGGTCAAGCCTTTCAGTGGCAGCCTCATCATTTGGGATACCCTTCCATGAGATTTAGCAGTCCCCTAAACCTGGTTCTTCCAGAAAACTGAACGATCTGTCTTCAGAACTTCACAGAGCTCCAGTTTCCTACCATCTCAAAGTTTATAGAAAAACTCAAGTCAACCAGCGTTCTGGAAGACCCAGGTTTAGAGAATGCTAGTTCTCATGGAAGGCTATCCAAAGAATGAGGATGCAACTGAGAGGCTTGATGCCTATGTGTTTTTACATGGCTATATTTAAGCAGTGAAACATAAAGTGGTCTGCTCTGACACTATAATAGGCAGATACCCTTGGGAAGTGGCACACATAAGGAAGAAATATGGTGATAACTAGCAACCTTGACTTGTATCGAGAAAAAAAAAGGCAAGCCAATATAGCTGATATAGAAACTGTGTAATATAAACCAACTATGTGAATCCCAAGCCATTTTTTCGACCAAATAAAATTTCTAGATGCTTATAAGGGCTGCCACACATAGAGTATGTTGAAATAATCTAATAATCCCATTCCAATCCCAAACCATTCCACAAAAATAAGAAGCCACTTCACACCAATACAGTTCAATTAACTGTCTGGTTCCTGGCTCATGTTATATATGCAGGCATAATTGCTTCTAATATAGCACTATTTTCTGTATTTGCTATATTATCTCTCATCTCTACTATCTCTGCTTAACATTTTAAATATTTTTTCAATGACATCATTAATGTTCTTAATGGTGGCAGATACTTTAATATCTGGCAAGATAATATTCTTTAGAATAGAAATAGCAGTAGCCCAAAGTCTTTCCAACACTCTCTAAGTGGTTTACAAAGCCAACATATTGCAACCAACAATCTGGGTCCTCATTTAACTGACCTCAGGACAATGTAAGGCTGAGTCAACCATGATCTGGTCAAGATCAAACTCTTGGCAGTGGGTATAGTTAGCAGGTAATACTGCATTCTTTTTTTAAAATAAACCTTTATTAACATTTAAAATCCAAAAATACAAGTTAAAGTATATCTATAACAAAAATACATCCGTAATAAGTATACAATTCAACGTCTTTCTGATAGTAAGTAATTCTCAATTTTCTTCATCTATTTCCACATATTCCTACTTAATCAACATATTTAAACACATTTTATATCTTATTTTATTCTATATATTCCTTATTTGTAATTTCTATCCATTGATACCAATTTCCCCAAGTTAAGTAGTATTCCGAGTCTTCCTTATTATTTAATTCTAAAGTAAGTTTGTCTATTTCTGCACATTCGAAAATTTTCCAGATTATTGCACAGTCTGTTGGTATAGTGGACATTTTCCAGGCTTGGACAAGTACAATTCTAGCTGTTGTAGTTTTATGAATGATTAAATATTTTATCCTTTTAGGATAATTTCCTTTAATAATCCCCAGAAGAAACAGTTCAGGTTTAAATTCTATCTTACAGTGTGTAATTTCTTTTAGCCATTTTTGTATTTTAATCCAGAATTTTTTAACTTCTCAGCAAAGGAGAGAGAAAAAAGAATAATACATCATCTACAGGATGAAAATGGAATTGTGGAAAGTAATATGGAGAAGAAAAAAAGAAATCACACAAGAATTCTTTGAGCAGCTTTATAGACAGGAAGAGACAGAACAGGGGAAAATAAGTGATTACTGGAAGGAAGGGATTGGGTTTTCATTGATGGAAGAAGAAAGGGAAACATTGAATAAGTAGATAACATTATTAGAAATTAAAGAAGCAATTCGAAAACAAAAAAGTAACAAGACCTCAGGACCATGCCAGGGGAAATTTATAAACACTTAGCAGAGGACTTCCGGTGGTGACGTCAGCGTGACAGGAACTGAGGGGACAGCGCTCCGTTCCCTAAACTCCAATTTTCGATCTGGAAGCCGTTTTTTTGGCACTATTGACCACAAAGAGGTCAATAGATTAAAGGGGAAAACTCAAAAACCTCAGAGGTGATAGCTATTGCCCTGAAGGTTCAGAGAAAATCCCTTAATTCTGATCAGAAAAAGCCCAGCTGGCCAGAATGTTGACTCCGGTTTTAAGAAAGGAAGCGAAGATTGAGTAAAAGACATCGGCAAAAATAACAAGAGAATAGGATCCTGAAAGACTTTGAAAGTTACAACAATCAAAATAACAGAAATATAATTAAGAGTGAGACTTTAAACTGATTGGCAAAGCAGAGTCATAAAGAAGTGGCGAAGTGAAAATATAATGGAGTGAGGTGGCAAGGTTAACTGAAGGGTGACGGGGTGGAACTGACAGTTAATGGAACTGAGGTGATTTTGGGGAAATGCAGTGGAGAGCTGTCGATTGAACATTAAATACATTGTATACACAAATACACAGGGACTTGGAATTGGGAATTAGACAAGGATTAGTTGACCTGTGAAAGGAATAAAGAACCAAGTGTTGGATTTATTATAAAAAAGAAAAGGAAGCAGAGCTGAGATGATAGAGAAGAGCCAGAAAAGAAACGGTAATAATTTTGAAAGTGAATGACAGGAACTTAGAAACTTTGTATCAGTGGTATAGTGACAATACTTAATATCAGTGAAAGAAAGGTGGAACTATATTAGAATACTCACTGGCAAACAAATAAAAAACTTTGCATTTTTGGAGTGGTGTTAAAATTATTCCTAGAAGGCAAATCGAAGGACTTTGACAATAATTATATGACAGACAACTTGAATGATGCAAGACTAAAACAGGATTGCAACGATTACTATTTTGGAACTAAATACAATGCTAGAGACTCATTTTATTAATTGAGAGACTTAATTTATTTGAATTTTTTCCAAACTATTCTAATTCTCTTTATTTTTAATACTTAATACCATAATATAGAATATAATTATTATATGTTATATATTTATATATAATTATTAATACATTATAACATACTGTATAAAAGAATATAGCATAAATAGCATAACATTTTGGAACACTCAAGTTTAAGTTTAAAAAACATAATTTTCAATATAAGTTAGAAAAGGTGAAATATATATTTAGATTATATAAGCTTTGAATAGGAACAATAATACAACAAATAGTTTACTTGTATTTTCTTCTTTCATACTTCATTGTTATTCTGTGTGCTACAATTTAATATTAATTTAAGTGATTGATGCATCATTGAATTAATGAATTGAAAAAGAGTGATTTCTAGTATTGTCATATATTGTTGCAAATAAGAATATTTAATAGAGATATAACTAAGGATTTAACAGAACTTAATAGAATTAATAGAATATTTAAATAGAATATTTAACTAAGAAATTGAGTTACTTGCTGAAATATTGTATTTTATCCCACTCCCTATTTAAGTTTTTATCAATCCCTCATATAATGATATTATAGATTGATTTATAAAAACTTGATTGGATCTGAAAACTAAACAATAGATATTGGCTCTTGTAGTTTATAGAAAGAAAATACTACTATAAAATATAGACTGTAAATGAAATCTTGGAAATTGCTAAATTAGAAAATCAAGATGACAACTATTGGCTCATTGGTAACAACAAAAATAAATAAAAGAATAATAGCTAACCAAACAGCGTCTATTGCTTCATTGGCGCAACAGAAAATGGTAGACACAATGTTACTACCAGAAAAAGAGAAAACTCCTCAACCAATCAACATCCAAAACATACACTCAGTATTGGCAATGATACAAGAGGGGATAAACAAAACACAAGAATCAATTGCCAACAACCAACAAGAAAGTAGGAAAAACCATGACGATTTGAAAGTGGATATAGGAGAAATTAAAGACAATTTTTAAAAAATGGATGATTCAACAAAACATTGCCAAAAATGAACAACAGATCCAAAACATTGAAACAAAGATGGACCAAACAGAGAAAAAGATAGAGTACCTAGAATGCAACCAAACAACAATAAATAAAGAACTGGAAGATTCAATTTCATTTTTAGAAATGGAGAAAGCGCCATTTTATCTAAGATTTCAAAATATAGCAGAAAACAGAGAAGGGGATTTGAGAGGCTTAATGGTGGGAATTCTGGCGGAAGTGACTCAAAAAAATAAGGAAGAAATCAACCAGGAAATTGATGAAGTCTATAGAGTATTTACAAATTATGCCCGAAGGAACAAGCTACCTAAAGAGATTCACATTAGATTCGCAAGGAAATTGATGAAAGAGGAAATATATAAAATAATGAGAGAAAAACCAATTACATACAAGGAAAAAGAAATAATTGCATTAAAACAAATACCAAGGAGGATAAGAGAAATAAGGAAAAACTATAATTTTCTGACAACAAAATTAAACAAACATAAAATAATGTTCCGGTGGTTAATACCAGAGGGAATTCTTGTCTCATGGCAAGATAAAAAGCATAGACTTGATACACTAGAGTAGGCACAGCAATTTTTTGAAAGAAACATCTTACTAGGAAAAGAACAAAAATTCAAAACATAGCAAGGAGTCGCAAGTCAGGAGGATCAATCGGAAGAAGTACAGCAAGAAGGAAGGAAAAGAGGGGAGAAAGAAAGAATGGAAAGAGAGGGAGTAAGGGAAAAATATGATTTACTGGAAAGAACACTAGGAAACTAAGGACAGCAAAGAAATAGAAGATTGAAATGGAGAAAGAACTAAGATTGATATCAATTAACATAAATGGCCTAAATATTACATCTAAGAGATCACGCATATTCAGGAATCTACAAAAATTGAAGACAGATATTATAACATTACAAGAAGTCCATATTAAAAAACAACAGTGTAGATTATTAGAAAACAAAAGACTAGGAACACTTTATACTGCATTAACTGAACAAAAAAAGAGAGGTATAGCAATGTACATCTGAAATCATATACAAGCAAAGCAAATATTTGCTGATGAAGAGGGCAGGACATTGATGTTCGAAATTGAAACAGCAAAGACAAAGATACTATTAGTGTCACTTTATGCACCAAATGGAACCCAAATTGATTACTTCAAAAAGATACACAATATAATTAAGGAATTGGACTACCAAAACATATGTTTCATTGGAGACTATAATGCAATTGTAAATACAGAGAAAGACTATCGGAGTAGCAAACAAAACAAATCCAGGAAAAAAAATACTTCCGGAGACATTTTATGATATAGTAGAAGAATTTCAATTACAGGATGCTTGGAGAGAAATCAATTATAATAAACAACAATACACATTCTACTCAAATCCACATCAATCGTGGTCCAGAATTGACATGGCATGGATGACGGCAGAGCTAAGAGCAGATATTAAACAAATAGAAATTAAAACTAACACATGGGCAGACCACAACCCCATCGAAATAACATGGAAGGGCCACCAAATGCGGAAAAGATGGATGATGGATAGAAATATATTGAATGACAAACAATACGTGGAAATGATCCAAAAAGAACTGAAAATATTTTTCCAAATTAATGTTAAAGAACACACCAGTCTCCAAAACCTATGGGACACAATCAAGGCATATATCAGAGGCTTAACAATTGCCTATATTGCACAAAAGAACAAAGACAAACAACAAACAAAACAAAATTTACTGACAATATTACATCAATTAGAATTAGAGCTACAGAAACAGCCCCACAATCAAGAGATTAAAGAGAAAATAAACTTAACAAGACATAAATTAAATTTGATTACAACAATAGAGATAGCAAGGAAAATAAAAATGACCAAACAAAACCAATTTGAGCATGCAAACAAAACTGGATGCTGGTTAGCCTATAAATTGAAATTAGAAAAGCAGAAGAAGATAATAATGCAATTAAAAGATGTGGACGGATGTTTATACCAGAATATTGAGGACAAAAAACGAATTGCAAAGGAGTTTTTCAAAAACCTATACG